>OMNN01053293.1:0-11596 GCA_900302755.1 Chromis chromis
GACGGCATCCTGCGGACGACCGCTCCAGCAGCGTTTATCATGATGCGGACAGGTGGGAGAGAGAACAGACCGGTGACATTATCCCGGGCATCCTTCAGCCCGGACACATCCGCTGCCTTCTTCTTCTTCTGTGGCTTCTTCTCCCGCTGCCTCCCCCTGTCAAAATACCTGACGTCACTGCGCGCGTTAAAGGGGCATCAGGTCCCAACATGGACTGTACAGAGACTGTGTAACTGTACTACATTTATTGTGTAACTGTACTGCAGATAGTGTGTAACTGTATTACATTTACTGTGTAACTGTACTACAGAGAGTCTGTAACTGTACTACACATACTGTGTAACTGTACTAGAGATACTGTGTAACTGTACATTTACTGTGTAACTATACTACAGAGACTGTGTAACTGTACTACAGAGACTGTGTAACTGTACTACAGACTGTATATTTACCATGTAACTGTGCTACATCTACTGTGTAACTGTACTACAGACTGTATATTTACTGTGTAACTGTAGTACAGAGACTGTGTAACTGTACCACAGACTGTATATTCACTCTGTAACTGTACCACATACTGTACATCTGCTGTGTAACTGTACCACAGACTGTACATCGACAGTGGAACTGTACTACAGACTGTATATCTACTGTATAACTGTACCACACTGTATTTCTACCATGTGACTGTACCACAGACTGTATATCTACTGTGTAACTCTACTACAAACTGTATATCTACTGTATAACTGTACTACAGACTGTATTTCTACTGTGTAGCTGTACAACTGTAACTGGAAACCAGAGGTGTTGTTAGGATCTTGACACATTGGGAGCTCAGGCCATGAATATAAAATGTGAGACACTGTGCTGCAGGCAGAGTAAGGTCAGCCCACCTTCTCTCTATGCTTAACCCATGTTCCATATGAATATCACATTGAGTGCAGGCCTGCTAGACCAGTGGTTCTCTAACTGTGGGCCTTGGGATCAGTCTAATTTATAATGATTTACACGGCTGTAATCACACATAAATACTTGTTGATATTCTTTTAATTTGGATGAATTACCCTTTAAGTATTCCAGGAGAAGAGATCCAATTGCTGGTGAGGGGAAAATGTTCACCTATTAAGTTCCATAACACAATACCCCAGATAAATAACTTAGTATAATCAGAGCAAATCTGCGGTCTGTGCTGCTGATAAAAACACTGAAAATTCTGTTCATAGCCTAATGAGTACTGCAACCTACAATACAATACATTACAATACAATGTTGTAGGCAATGCACTACAAAAGGGAATACTATAAAATGTGTTTTCATTGCTACTCAGCTACCTGTTGCTATAGTTTGTTACACATTTTAATAGAAATTATGGGAAAGCTACAAATATACTGCTGTCAGACTGTGAAACGGAAACATCTCCGAGGTAACTTGATGTGACAGCAAGATATTTAGACTTTATGAAACTGATCAGATTTTTACAAACAATAAACTAATATCTCAATGTTTCTGATCAACTATATCACTTTATTATTAAGGTCTTTAACACATGATCAGAATTATAAATGGCTATTTTTTTTCAGAATTCTCAGTTTACATCCCAAGCTATTCATAAAGCAAATGCAACTATAGCCTTTACCACCCAGGCCTAACGATGCAATTGTTATAGCAAGAACTAGCCTAACTATAGTTAGGCTAGTTCTTGTTTTAGTAGAAATATATCATAGTTACTGATATGAGTTTGACTTCCCTCCCATACAGAGGTCAAAGGTCATGCCTCAGTGTTGCTAGAATCACTTTTGATAGCTGTTGGACTGTTCTTCTTTCATTTCTTTTTCTCTCCCTAGAGGAGAAGTTCCAGAGCAGCTGGTCGACACCCTGTGATCTGATCAGCGGCTCGTCATCAGCAGGGAGGAAGCGAGTTGCTCTGTAGGTGTCTCATCAGTGCATGGCCACTTTGAGCCTTTTGCCACCTGACACCCTTTTAAGTTGTAATGAGATCACAGAAGGATATTGCAACAGAAAGTCACAGGGCCCTTCTGTCTTTCTGCCACAAAGTGTTGGGATATTTTAATGTTGCGTATATGAGCAGCAATAATCATTTTTCTTTGACATATTGTTGGTACATGTCAGTTTTATATCCCTATACTCAGAAATAACATTAACAATAATCCCTTTCGGTTATTTATATATCTCTGTATAAACTGTACAGTCATTTGTTGTGGGTGAATTGTCTTCCAGCTGATTAATACTGAAACTAAAATATAGATACATGTGCAAAATTAGCAGCAGAATCTTATTGCTGATGCAGATAATTTTGTTGTGCGTGTTTTGTTTTGTTTTTCCAGGGTAAAAGGTTGGTACTTGCTGGTGGTGAGTATTCCAGGAGTCATAACAGGATGTTTATCTACATCATCAACACAAAGGCGAGTCTGTATTCTACGTACAAACAGCTGAGGTTTCCTAAGCGCTGAGCTCACTGACACTACACAGTCTTGCTCGTACAGTAATCGTCACTTTAATCAGGAGACATAAATACGTACACCTACACAAACAGAAACACTCAGTCTCACACATTGAAACCACAAAAGAAGGCAAATTCTTTTTATGCATAATCCGTTTAGTTGTTGTTCCATCAGTGTGTTCCAGAGATACAAAACAAATATCAGCAAAAAATACCACAAACGTGTGTTTTAGATTAAAATTAACGACTTAATAAATTAACAAATACATTAAATCAATGAAGCAACTGGTCCCAGGCCTTGCTGGGAAAGTCTTGATTCTTCACAAGCTGCAGTCTCTGTAGCGTTTAGGCAAGGCAGTCCATGATTGAGATAAGGCTTTACTTCAAATAGGGCAGTAAGAGACAGCTGCTGAGCTGACCTGTAAGGATTATATGAATGGATTAGCAGGGCTCTCTTAGGGCGCTGATATGCAGCCTGACTCCGACTTGATGCCAGTTGGATGCAGAGGTACAGGCCTGCCATGATGCAGCTGAATACCAGAGCGCTCCTTTGCAGATTTGTAGACGATCAGCTCATTCTCCTCTCTGGCACCATCGTGGTGGCCTGAGACATGACTCTCTATTTGCTGTATGAGGTCAATAACATTCCCTTTGTCCATCTCCACCTCTGCAGCCATGGCTTCGAGCTGCTCTGCCGCCTCACTCACGTCGAACCTCTCGATCTCGGTGTTGACTCGGTGCAGCTCCTCGGGCGAGTGTCTGTGGGAGGCAGAGGGGGAGAGAGGGCAGAAGCCCTGGAGGTGCACTTGCAGGCTGCAGTAGTGGAGATAGGCACAGGGGCAGTGAGGGCAGCGGTGCGGTCGCTCCCCGCTGTGGAGGCGTTTGTGGAGCTTGAGGTGGATGAACTGAGTAAAGCGGGCCGGGCAGAGCTTGCACTGGTAAGGCCTCTCACCCGAGTGTAGCCGCTGGTGGGTCTTCAAGTTACTAGTGCTGCTGAATCGCTTATGGCACACCTATGTCAAAACAGAGCAGAGGAGGATATGTTAATTAGTCCTTTGATGGTCTCAGTCACAAGTGCTGCTTGCTGTTTTGTTTTTGTTTTTTTCTTATTTACAAACATGTAGTTGTACATTGTAAAAAATACAATTAAAAATGGTAAAAAAAATCTGGATGCAAGAGTGCCAGAAAAACATAAACTATAAAAGATAACAGCAATAATAATAATAATAGCACAATTGTGTAATTTTATGGTCACACTTTGCAAAAGAATGAATTGCTATTTGTGAAAATATAGATTTTTGATGTGAACATTTTAGTCTGTCAGAAAACCATAATTATGGTCTTTTTTTTTCTTTTCTAACACTCAACATGTAAATAATCATTATAATTAATAATGGTTTACTAGATGTTACCTATAATTTAACAAAAGAGGGGAAATCTGGCAGCAACATTTAAAATTTGTAAAAACTAATGAAAATAATAGCAAATATCTCTAAAATATTCATATGTTTTACCTGTGTAATTTTGCAGCCACATGTCGTAAAAAAAACAAACGACTATTTTTCAAAATACAATTTTTTTGATGTGGACATTATTAACAGTTTTGGCTTGTTTTTTTGTTTGTTTGTTTTTTACTGTCAATATATAAATTAATAATGATGAATAATAATAGAGATTTACTAGTTGTTGTTTTTTTCAACCCTTGCTATAATATTAATAAATAATAAATAATTGTCTTTCGAATAATGAAAATATCTGTAAAATGCAGTAAAGAATGAATTACCATTTGTAAAAATACAGATTTTTGATGTGGATATAATTTACAGTTTACAGTTTATAGTGTAGTTTTCAGTCTTCAGAACTCTTTTTGTAGCTTTACCTTGCATTCATGAGGCTTCTCTCCTGTGTGAACCAGGTAGTGTTTCTGCAGATGTGCCAGCTGAGTGAAGTTCTTATTGCAGGTTTGACATCTAAAGGGACGTTCACCACTGTGTACTCGCAGATGGACCTGAGGACAGCATGTCAGAGGTCAATATTTACCTTCATTTATTCTGTCAAATTCAAGAAACCCTCACAACTGGCATTTTCTAATATTCTCCAGTGACTTTATATAGTTGCACACTAGCATTTTCTTCCATTCTGCTTTAATGCAATGAAGAGGAACTAACCTTGAGGTTGGACAGCTGCCCAAAGACCTTTCCACAGATGTTGCATTCATACCGGATCTTTCCATTCTGCCTGGTCAGAGGGTAGGTCAAGGTCTTGTAGCCGATGATCTGCCCTCCTCGTTTGGTCTTCCTGAGGTCCATCGCGTCCTCAGTATTGCTCTGAGTTGCAGAGGTAGGTTTGGAGGGGAGGCAGTTTGAGGAGGCAGCCATGCCAACAGGAGGTGAGCATCCCCCAGGAGCAAGAGAGGGCAGCGCTCTGCGGAGCTCAGTCACCATGGAAGAGGCACTGGATGTGGAAGGTATAGTAAGGTCTGCATGAACATTGCTGGGAGGTTTGAAATCTCTGAGGTCACTGGAGGGACGTCTGAGGTAGCTTGTCCTTTTGGATACGAGGTCCTTGCTGTCTTTGTGCTCACTGGTTGGTGAAAGAATGAGGTCTGGTTTGGATGATGCAAGTGTCAAGTCTTTGCGGCCATTGGCCAAGGGATGTAGGAAGTGTGCATAGTTGTCAAAAGGCAATAAATGAGACGAGAGGGTCAAGTGAGGTTTCAGTCGATCACTGTAGAACGGGTATGAGTGAGGTAGAAGGCCGAGTGAGTAGTGAGGCAGCAGATAAGGGCTGTGCCTCAGAGCGGGATGAACGTGATCAGGCACAGAGGGCTCTTGGTAAGGTTTGGCTATGACAGGGCCTTGACTGTGCTGAAAGGTGAAGTGCAAACTCGAGGGGACACTTAGTGCTGGCCTTTTGGCGGCTGGAGGGCTGCAGGAGGGCAGAGACGGTAAAGGTGCATATCTGTGACGGTGGATAGACTCTGAGGTTGGGTAGACGACACGGGGACACAAGGGAAAAACTGATGAAACGTTGGTCTGAGACAAAGGACTGTCCAGACGTCTGGGGCGTGCAGACAGGGATGTGGAGGGCTCGTCTCGGAGGATTTCAGAGACGCTGTGTCCTCGTTTCCCTGTGGTCTTCTCACGAATCTGTTCTGTGAGACAAATAAACAATGGAGAAATGACATCAGAGACAGGAGAAATCAGCATACAATAGGAGTAACAGTACCATCGAGTGGCACAGACACATGACATTAAGGTGATTGTGCACGTTTTTACTCGAAATCACTGTTCAAAGTATTTATTTTCGTCCAGCTAGTTGCTGAATTCTCTAGATATCCAAGTGTGCTTTTACCAGCTTGTCTGTGCCTCCCAAACCCTTCCACTCTGTGAAAGTGGACACCAGAAGTTAGACAATGGGGGTCTGATCAGGATACAGATAACACGAAGAACAGGTAGTGGATACAGTGTGTTATTTGCATTAGAGGCCCACTCAGTTGTAAGTGCAACACAGGATACAGGATACAAGGAGCAACTTTTAATCTTAAAGGGAGTCTACAATAATTTTCCACTAAATTCTGGACACCTGGATCCATATCTGTATTCATCATCTGAGCAAATCCATCCACATTAGGAAGTCACGAGGAGAGATTCTGCTTTACTGACTCAGACCAGAAAAGACAAAAGGACTCAAGCTGACAAACAGAAGAAGACAAAACACAGAGATATGCATGCACATCCCTGCTACTCTTGGACACAGTTAACATTGAAAAGAGCAAGCCTTATCTCTTGTTCACTCCCCCTGCTACCCTCACCCCCAGTCCTACGAGGACAGCTCTCGGCAAACAAACACTCAGCGAGATATCAATCTGTCAGCAAGTCACCTTGTCAGGAAGTTCAAGTAGTCATTGGAGCACTTCCTACCTCTCTTCCCTCTTAAGAGCCAAATAAATAAGAGGAGTTGTGCCAGATTGCCGTCAGCACCTCCAGCAGCCTCTCGTGCGTGCGTGTAAATGAGTATTTTGCTGCGTGCATGTGGTCTCCCTGCTAGCGTGTGCAGTCTTTGTGTTTGTGAATGAAAGCCAAATGTTTGGAGTGTGAATGAGCAGCCAGAGTTTTTTTTTTTTAAAAGGGGGGGGGGGGGGGGGGGGGGGGGGACGTCGGCTGAAATCCTGAAATTTGTCTCATGTTACTGTGGTACTGTGGCTGCACCTGGAGACAGCCCCTCTCTGCTTTCAGGACTCCACTATCCTCCTTTGTGTTGTGCTTTTAACAAAGAACTTCTGGGTGTGACTGAGTAACTTCTTAAACACCCACACAAAGAGTGTGTCAGTCGGCCGGTGCTTTTGACTTCACAATGACAGCCGCATACCAGATATGTCTCAAAGCGTTGGCACGGGGTTGGTTTCTGTTAACTTCAGCAACACACACTCCTCCCTACATGGACAACACCAGCACACTTACCAATATTATCAATAGCCAGTTGGCCCAGTGGAGGGTAGTTGCAGCGCTGGGCAAATTCAGAGCAGTACCACACCAGAAGCTCCTGCCCTGGCTGGAGGGGTTTCACGGTGTAGAAGAAGACGTCCAAGCCGCTCTGGCAGGCAACCAAGTTCTGCTCCTCCGCATTGCACGCTGGGTTGACGTAACGCATCCAGTTGCTCTGCTCTTCTTTTAAACCATCCAGGATGTGGTGTAAGCACCCCTCCGAGAAGACCTGTAGTGTGAGAGCAGCAGAATACATAAATAGATGAGCGATAATGCAGTTAATGATGACACATCAACACATCTGAAACCATGAGGTCACGGTTTCCTGAAGCCTTTATGGTAAATACTGTATGCTCTTTCAGCTGAGATGGCTCTTTCTTGCATGCCAGTCATCTAAAGTTGTGAAACTAGCATGAATTTCACCATATGACTGGATTGTAGTATTGCTGTGTTACTTATTACTAATCACATTTGTTATCCAACCCGGCTTTTGGGTCTATAAACGTGTTCTTTATGCTATCTGAAACTTTGAAGCTGCGCTGTGGCTTGAGTCATGGCTATAATATTACCAGATCGTCTGTGTTATGGCTGTTGTAAGTTTTGGTCGGAGTTGCATGATTTCAAGGTTGCTGACTCCACACTGTCGAATTACACAGAAGTGTGTGTGTGTAATGGAAGATGCCCTTATGCTGTTGATTTGTAACATCACAGTTCTCAGGCTCAAAGCCACTTCCTCGCTTAGTCAGTGCGAGAGTTTGTGAGTCTGGAGAAGTGCGGACATGTGCATGGTGTGTTTACTGGCAGTGATACCACTACTGAGAGAAGCGGGGAGAGAGGAGAAGCGCTGCGTCACTGAAACCAAACAGCTGTGTGTGAGTGTGACCTCAGACTACCGTGCACAGAACTGGCAAATGTACATACGGTGCATGAAAAATTTAAAACGTCGAACGACATTTAACGGTACCCGAACATTGGCAGGCACTTTCACAGGATGTCAGACATTGACCACAGCCACTAAGGCCACAGCCGCAACAGCGTCTCCAGCTGGAGATACAGGATGTGAGAACGTTTTTGAAACGCACAGTTGAATTTCACATGCGTGCACACACATCCAGAGTCTCACATGCAGTTAACTCACCCTCCAAAAGTACTTCCTGTTGGCGTCTTTCAAAAGGGTTTCGTTGGTGTAGGTCTCCCCCACCAAAGGGCCGAAGCGTGTCCCTTTTGGAATCAACTCCTTACTGGTAACCCCAAGCACCTGTTCAACAAGGAGGACAGAGAATCATCAAACAACAGAGCAGCTTCACAAATTGGAGGCCTGAGCAAGCAGCCGGATGCACTCTGAGATGGAAAACATAATTAGAGGGATGAGAATCTTGGGAATACAGTTCTCCTTATCTGCTCCTCCAACTTTTCTTGGTGATTAACCAACAGAATCAGGTCAATTCACTGGAAAACTGCCCCTTGAGAACGACTACGCGGAGAAACGGAAATAACCAATTAAGCACATTTGCTCTTATTACTATATATTGGCTGTCCTGACAAATCCTCCCGAGAGCAAAATTTTGTAAAGGCTGTGACAGAATGTGCTCCTTCCTTCACATGCTGAATATTTCATAAGGCCAATCACCCCAGTTATCTTTAGTTTCTCCACCATATTAAAATTTCACCACGACTCTTGTTCTGCTACCTGCAGGTGTGAAACTCACCCCTGTGTCTCAAGCCTCCAGGGTGGGGAAGAGAGGATAAGATGTCATGGTCACACCCCAAACCAGTTAACAGCACCTTGAGCTCCGTGTTGCAAAAGCAAAAAAAGGCCCTAAAGCAATGGTAATGTATTCTCTCTTTCATCTTGGAGCAATGCAAGCACAGCGTATACAGCTTGATCAGCCATGCTTAGCCTTACAGTTTATCTCCAGTTTGGTTTTGCTCTTGGCTTTGGCTCCATTTCAGGTGCCCTTGTGTCACAGATGACTGTAACATATCCTGTTCTTTAGTGTCAACCTTTCCAGACTCCAGACTTGTCTTGTTGGAAGGTCAAAGTTGTAATTCGGGTATTTTGCTACTTCACGAGAGAGGAGACTCTTGCATGAGGAAACCTAATGTTATCTCTTCATATATAGTCCTCTGGGGTTAATCTTTTATCATGCATTTACCAAACTATCTCTGATTTCCTCAACTATTCTCCTGCCTCGCACTTAAATTCAGAGGATTATTTATGGGTCCCAGTTTCTCAGCTTCACTTTATGGTGTAATTTTCTGCTGGGACAAAAGGGGATGGGAATTTAAGATAGCTACTAATCACAGTGTCCTCAGGCTGAGTGCTGAGGGGCTCGGCTATTGTCTCAACACACACATAGCAGAGAGGAAAGGCTCAAATTAGACAACAACATGTCAAGTACTTCCCGCCTAAGAATGGATGAGTGGATGGAAGGATGTTGGAGTGACGCAAGGAGTCGGCTGTTACCAAAAGCTTGAACAATTACTGTATGTACCTACTTAGATGTTTTGGTATTTGATCATTTTTCTGCATAATTTTCTTGCATTGGATCACACATGAAAACTGGAGGTCTTCTGTACCTCTGCTGAGTTGTGGCAGTGCTTCAGGGCCAGGTTTCTGGGTAAGGATCTCTCAGCTCGCGTCCTGCCGTGGTTTTCGGACTCTTCGTCCAGAGGTTGGTCCTTCACGATGTAAGTGCACTTCTCCTCAAAGTCGGCCTCGCTCCACGAGGTCATGTCTACGTCCTGCTTCACTGCTTCGGTGGTGATCCCCACACTTTGGGGCGACCTTTCTGAGGTTAACATGGCTGTTGTGCACTCACAGGAGTAGGCCTACAAAGAAGATAGAGCCACAAAGCAGGGAAACATGCAGTTGAGTGTCCATCATTTAGAATATATTGTAAAAAATGAGGTGATGGGGTGGTGTCTAATTACTCAGCGATGACACATTTTTCCTTTCATCTTTTTCTCTTTTGTCAGAATTTAAGGGGAAAAACACTGACAGCACAAACAACAGATGTAGTAGGAAGTCGGGATTTGAATGGAGCTAAAATTAGGTGTGAAGTGTGACTTATGAGGCAGTGGCAAGTTGGGGGGATGTTGCGGATGAAGAATCTAACTTTCCCATCAACCGCTACTACCGGACAAACAAACTTCAAAGTGGAACCTTCGTGCTCGCTGCCCCATTGGCCCCACTGTCCCATACATCCTGTGACTCTCCGAATGGCAACCCCCGGGCTATAAGGGAGGTTCCTGTGCACGTCAGCCCCCGGAGCAAGGACCACTTTCACAAGGAAACCAGCGCTCCCGGTGAATCGACCAGACTTCCTCTGAACTGACTCGAGACTTGGCTCTCAGCCAGCTTTAAGCTCTCTTTCTCTTTCTCTCTGCTGCTCTTACTCACTGTCTCTCCCTCCCTTCTCAGAAAGATTGTTGTCAGGGAGCTCTGCCCTGACAAAGGCAGAGCGCCCCGACTGATGGGATGAAAGTTGTGAAACAGAGAAGCGTGAAAAAAAGAAGATCTAGGAAGTCTTGTGATTAAAAGACAATGCTGAGATGTGCCGTCTCGCTGCGTCTTCCTTTTCAGCAGTTTGTCTCTGAGATAGCGGCTGATAAGTTCTGTGCTGGGTAATTTTTGGTCAACGCTCATGTGACATGTTCCCTCTCAACTCAAAAGTTACACCAAACTGAAGCCTGAGTGAATGATTGTAAGGCATGAAATTTCCAAAATTTGGCACAGTTACACAAATATTTAAGTAGTAAGCTCAAAGAACATGAAAAAAGTCTCATTCAACTTTAGCTTTTTTTTTAAAAATTGTGATATTTAAGCAGAAACCTTGAATTTTAACACACATCTACATCGGTGGCACATTTGATGCAACAACAATAAGCATGTCAGCTCACTCTCGGCAAGAAAAAAGAAGGAAATGCAAATAAAAGAGAGATGAGATTTATGGGCGACGTTTCACCCTATTTTTTCTCTGAAGTGTCACCACAGCTGACTCGGAATGACTGTCACAAGTGTGACAGCTCAGTCCGAAACCATTGAACCCAGTGACACAGCAGAAAATATATTCTGAAAAATCAAGACATGAGTCAAAAGCACACAGCTGGGACTCGTGGGACAACATGTAAGACTCTAGAAAGCACACTTTACCTCAGTTTGACATGCGTAGGGGTACAGTGGCATTGTGCAGAAGAAAAGAAATCAATCAATGAGAGAATCTAACACGAAGAATCCCCCTCCTATCAATAAGATGATCTGATAAATGTTGTACACTTACTGTGAAGCCTTGAGAGGAACCACACATAGGGCAGGTTTTCTGTGCCCTCCTTGAGCTGGAGTGTCTTTGAGCAACCAGTGTCTGTTCTCTACTTCTTGTCTCAACCTCAGTCTGTTGCGTACCTGACTGTGACTGACTGACTGCGCAACTGAACACTTGAGTGTGCGAGTCTTTTCTTACGAGGGAGGAGGAAGGTGTGTGTGTCTGACAGAGTAAGAGAGAGAGAAAGATACACTCCCTTTTCCTCTCGTGCTCCCTCCCCCCTCCACCTCTTTGCCCCATGACTCCTCTTTGGACAGTGTTTGTGTGTGTGTCACTCTCTTGCCCCAGGGCAAGAGGCTTTCTCCAAGAGGGGTGTGGGG
>OMNN01053295.1:0-10597 GCA_900302755.1 Chromis chromis
GACAATGTTTATTTGGGTGTCTAAGTCTTATCAACACGGATGTTAAAATCCAATGTTTTCCAGCAGAACACCACATAGTACCAATATGATCAATATTATTCACTTCACCTGTCAGTGGTCATAATGTTGGGGCTGATCGGTGTATACATGTTAACAATCGGCGTCTTTAAAAACCAGAACTTGAAATTAATTTTAAAAATATTTATACTCTTTGGTGTGACTCTCTAAATTGTGGTCAGGTGCGTTTACTATCCACTCTTGAAGAACTGAATGGCTTACACATGATTTAAAAGACACACAGCTGTTTATAGAATGCCCCATGATGTGTGTCAGGACGAATACCAAGCCAGTCTCTAAAGTAGACTTTCATGATAAAAAGGCGGCGAAGCATAGATCAGCAAGGCCGTGAAACCATTTCTAAAGCTTTGAGTGTTCCCAGGGGCAGAGTGGCCTTGATGGTTGACAAATGAAGGACAAACGTCTCCCACAAGGACTACAGAGTGTCAGCCCGGCTAAACTAAGCAAGTAGGTCCTTAATCATGAGGTGACCAAGACCCCTGCAGTCATTAGTCTTCTGCAGAGATGGACAATCTGCTGGGAGGACAACCACCTCCATCACTCCATCAATCAGGTCAGAGTAGAGCAGCTATACAAGGGTATATAAGGCTGATGACATCCTGCTTGAAGTTTAGCATTTAAGGGACTCTGAGAAATAAGATTATCTGATCAGATGAGACAGAAACTGATCTCTTTGGGACTGCTCATTTGGCTAATACAGTCATAAGGGTTGGGCATGGTGGCGGCAGCATCATGCCAGGGCTTCCTTTGGCAAAAGTACTAGATGCTTTAACCACTTTAAACAGATGCAAGAAGTCAAATGTGCTCACAGCCAAGATCACACTACAGGTCAAAGTTGTCATGAGGGGTCCCATGTGGACACTGCTTCATTTTAAAGGGCTACCGACCAATAAGGTGTCATTGTATCACAAATCTCAATCCATCCAGAATCTGAGCAAACTTTTACAATGATTTATTCTGTCATTTCCTTTAACAGATACTCTATGTACGTTTAGTTTCCCCTTGCCTCAGTGTCATCTGTCATCTGACCTCTTACCAGCACCCAGATATGAGTAAAAGCAACATAAACAGAGCTAGATTGGGACAAAGTGTCAACCACCTACCAGCTGATTCTCCAGTGTTGATCCAGTCTGGGTTGGCGATGCTGGCGATGGCGAAGATGTCTGCAGCGAGGAAGAGACATCCTGAAATCACGGTGAGTTTATCCATGTCTTTGAGCCTCTGTCTCACCTTTTCCTCGAAGGCAGACGGGACATCTAGAAGTCACCTAAACCTGCATCTCCTGTCCCGTCGTGCGGTGCAGCTTTGGGGGGCACACAGTGATGGAGATGGAGTCGGGCTTGTCCACTATTTGTCCGCACATCGTGTTTGATCTTAGCCGGGGAGATGAGCAGTTCGATTCCCTTTTATTAATCCTCCAACAGCCGAAGCCGCCCCGACCTGCTGGCCCTACTCCAGCCCGGGAGGAGAGCGTCGCTGCCCGGGTTCATGGATCTCCTCGCTCCGGGATGCTCCGCTGCATCTTATTTGCGAAAAAATACGAGTTCAGAAATCAAGTGTGTAGCCTCAAACTGAATCAGTGTTTAAATATCCAGCGGTGAGAACGGGCTCATGCATGCAGGCGACTTATTTCCTGAGTTTGCATGAATCTCCCCCCATATGGAAGCTTTTTCTTTCCTCCGGAGGAACACAGACGGGAAACACCGCCCATGCTCACACAAAAGCGCCTTTCTGGAGCTTCAGATCTCCGCATTCACAGGATGAATACCCTCTTTTTATTCCTTTCAGACACCCTTTGAATGCACAGCAACTGTATTCTCTGCAAAACGGTGCTGTCCTCTCTCTGCAAGGGGAACTAAAAATCCAGCCAGTTCTCGTCTCCATGCCTATGTGGTCGGCAAGTCTCGCGAGAAAATCCGTAAAAAGCTGACTTGCCTGTGCGTTTTGCCTTTAATTTATGCAGGTGGTGGTCATTGGAGTTTCTGAAACACACCTTAAGTTCTTAAGGTTGTCCCTCTGAAAATTTTAAACATCTGACATTTTTCTGCACTCTGATGAAGTTTTGACACCAATTAGTACTTTTTTCCCCCATGGATTTATGGTGGAAATGTCAATATTTATGTAAAATATTCATGTACCAAGGCTCTCAGGCACTCTGTAATGCTTTTAAATATTTATTCTCATTTTATTTTATTCCTGCTGAGTCAAATAAAATAAAATCAGTCTGCCTATTCCATGTTTTTACTGCATCCCAGCATGAAAACACTGCAGCTCCAGCACTCATGCAAGGACATCTATAGAGATAAAGCCAATACTTGCTTGCTCTGGAGTTTTTCACTATATTGCATTGTCTTCATCCGGACATCAGGTTTGTCGAGTTGCCCTGGAAATGTCAATGCAATAACTTTCCATGATTTTGAGCACATCTCATCCTTATTAAGATATATTCTTGGTCTAATTTGGTCAAAAAGCTTCACACCATGAGCTAAAACTCAAATTTTAAAGCAGCCCAGACACAGAATACTTGAGACTCCGTAAGGTTGATAGAATTTATTCCTTATTTTACATTAGCTATACAGTTAATGTGGACAGATGGGTAGAGCACAATACTGTGATGCACACGAGCAGCATCACCAGCAAATATACTGTTACAACACCTATAAATACCCAGTGGTGTTATGACATTATATTTCTCAGAACAACAGCATTGCAAAAACACAATGATGACCTCTGTTTGTGTTCAAATGTAGAGGAAACAAAAAATCTGCTTTGCCGTCCGTCAAGGTGAGGTGAGGTTACGAGGAGGGCTTTAGATCTCATCCACGAAGGGTGTGTTTACGAGGTTGCCGGAGGACGCCATGGTCTTCTTGCCAGACACGAATTTCTTGGCAGCCTGGAGACGGCAAGAGAAATACATGATAAATGCGTTCGAGCTTAACATGAGCTGAATAAAGTGGTTTAAATTCAGTTACAAATGACTACAGTCCTAATTTGATATCCTGATACAACAAAACGGAACCAACTGTCTTACATTAGCAACATCAGTCAAGGAGACGTTGTCGATGGTTTTGGAGATTTCATCGGGGGAGTGGTGGGATCCATCGAACAGAGCCTGAGTGCCCATGGTCTCCAGCAAACCCTCTGAGGTTTCCAGAGACATCAGGAACTCAGTCCTCAGCTGGGCCCTGCACAGAAAACAGACACAAACTCATCAGAAGCCATGACAGTGCAAATTAGGACAAAAAACCAAACAATCAACTTGATGTATTTTGTAAGTGTGATGAAGGAGGGGGAAAGAAAATTCATCTTGTCCTCAGTGTCAGAGCCACATTGTGATTGCACTTTGTTTTTCAATTTTAATTGTAAAATGAATAATTAAAGAAATGTAGCCATTTGTTAAGGATTTGTGGCGTTTAAACTTTGTTATGATGCACAAAGGACATTTTTTAATCATCTCTACTTCTAGCCATAGTTGTGCTGTTTCCCTAGACAAGAGCGTTAACAAGTAAAATCTACCTACCAGCTTCTCTAACATGTAACTGCACAAGTGTATTGCACAACTACTACTTTTTAACCTTTAGCCATAACCAGGCTAATTGTTTCCTCTTGTTTCCAGTCTTTATGCTATGCTAAGCTAAGCTAAGCTAACCTAAACAGCTGTTGGCTCCAGTTACATATTTAGTGTACAGATATAAGAGCGATATTGATCTTTTCATGTAACTCTCAGCATGTAGGTAATGTAAGATTTTTTTTTAAATGTCAAACTCTTTAACTGCTCTTGACATATATTTCATGCTTACTCATATTTTCAGTCAAATGTTATGTTTATAGTTGTATGGCTTCATCACAACCACATGATTGTTTTTTTGTTTTTTTTTTACCACTAATCCAATTTTTTAAATGTGTTTTAGCCATTCACTAAAACAGAAATTTCATTATTTCATTTTTCAACATACTGGTGATTTAGACTGTATGTTAGAAAGGCACTGGCTAAAGTAATGTCTGCCTTCTTACTTGGCTCGAGTGAGGTCAGCTGCTGTGACTCCACCATCAGCAACAGCCTTCACCTGGGCGAGTGCGGCTTTAATCACCTGGAGAGAGAAGAGGACAGTGGTCACATCAAGACATTTTCTGTTCCATTTTGAAAAAAAGGACTGCAGCTACAGTTTGTGCTGATAAACGGACTCATGTCACAACCACGACAAACTCACCTCACCAGCAGCTGCAGCCTGGGAAATGGTGTAGACTCCAAACAGACCTGAGTCAGAGTAGGACGCATTGAAAGCACAGGCCTGGAAAAAAAAACAGGACAGATGTTTTTAAAGGTGCTGTGACAATTATGACTGAGTAAACCTGTAATCCGTGTTGTTGCGACAGAGTTACATGTGTACCTTTTTACGGTTGACACACACCCACACACACTCTTCTTAGGAGGAAACTGTTTTACCAGTTTATGTTACGAGCTGACAGAGACTCACATCAAAGGGGTCAGCAGTTGCCTTGGCAACACCCTGCACCAGTTTGCTGGAGGGGCAGGATCCTCTCTTGACATATGGAAAAGCTCCCAGAACATGCTGCAGCACAGCGAAGGCCAGAGCTTCGTTAGAGAATGCTGCTGCTCCCTGGCTCACCACTGCTGAATGGACCAGGCTGCTGTTGGTGGGCATACGGACCTCACCTGGAGAGGCGAGACAGAGCGTTCAATTTTCTTGGCTTGGAGGAAGAGTTATAATGTTCGCAGTGGCATCAAAAGTTGCATATGTTTTGTCGGTTCAGCTCACCTCCACGATACTGAGCTTTGGCCCCTGTGGTGCCAGCTCCACTGCGGATGTTGAGGAATTGCTCTCCTACTTGCTTCAGCACAGTGTGGTCAACACCTGGAGGAAAGAACAACATCATAAACTTAACGATGCTTTGGTCATTTAGGAGAAATCTGACTGTAATTCTGGTGTCATTAATAGCATCATGTGGCCACATCATGGTTATTGGTGTCTTTATAGGGCTATTATTCTTACGTATAATGACCCTTACCCAGTCCAACAAGAGCCATTCTTGCGCTTGTGAAATTGTTTTGGACAAACTGGTGCAGCTGTGGAGAAAAGCAAACATTAGAAAATGGCAGCTTAGATTGGCACATTAATACCATCAGTGGAATCCACTAAAAATACTCACATGTTCCGACTGGATGTTGCCAACCATGTGGTCGGGGCAGTACAGGGAGTTACAGAGGGCGTTCTTGTAGGCCGCTTGATGCAGACCTTCAACCACACCTGGAAAAGAGAGAAAGTGGCATGATCGTGACCTGCAACTGGAGGTTAAACTTGTGATGTTTTCTCCATTTTAGACAAATCCTTATATGTCTGTTTGACTTTGGTGTCAAAAGGTTTACAGCATCTGTCATTTCCACACTTCCCATTCATGGTCTATGTAAGTGACCGTGCAATGCATTTTGGTAGCGGCAAAAAAACCCAAAAAACTTTTAAACTAACTGTTGTCGATGTAAAATAAAGTAACATTGAACAACTGCATTTTTTGTCACCTCAAGCGTTTTCAGACACAAGCCTATTTTTAAATTATAAGAGAAAGTGTCCAAAAGAGCCCCCATGTTGGTCCAGTTTGAAATCAGGGAGCAGATGTGGCATGCTAGGTATTTTTGTGCATTTGCCCTCTTACTTGTAGCTTTGTGTTGTTTCAGTTACAGTACATGCACTTTAGTTTGTATTTTACCTCCCCATATTTAATTTTATATAATTTAAATCAATATATTTTAGATTTGACTAAAAGGCACCAAGAGCAACTGTGGCTCTATAAGTACTGGGTTGCATTCTACAGTTGGCAGTTACACCAAAAGAACAACAGTAAAGCCACTGAAGAACAGCAGTCACGGTTGTTTTTTTTATTGTTTTCGGTAGGTAAATGTCACCCAAACATCTTGATAAATTATTTGATTGATTGATTTGATGTCATGTAATTGTATACTTGTGGACACAACTGTCACTAATGCTAATGTAGCTCCTCAGTGATTGAAGCTGTACCTTTGACAGTTGACAGTCTAACCTGTAGGAACACATTGGATGCCCATGAATGAATACGTTCATGCAGTCAGGTGCAGCCAGTGTTTGCTTGGCTGTGGGAAGGTGTAGCCTGTACCGGTTTCCTATTTGAGAGCATCTGTCAATCATCTGTTGTGACACCGACAAGTTGAATGTCCATCAAGCACCCAGTGCGACCCCTTGTCTCCAAAAATGCCCTTGCTGACCTGCGCCATGAAGTCACCTACTGAGGTAAATAATAGATTTCTTGCAAAACGGCACATTTTGACATTTACATACCAGCAACACTCAGATGAAATACCTTCATCAAGTACATTTTGGTGTAGTTTATACTGCAGCTTCAGTTCAGGTAGTAAATACAAAACGCCTTTTCTTTTTACAGTGTTTTCTGATTCACTTAACCCAAAAAGAGACACTCGGTTTAAACCAGTGGGATTTGTCAGTTTTGTTACATTATAATTATCAGCCTTTTCACAACCTCTTGTGACACATACTGGCTTGTTAATACAGCACAGTGTCTGAATCTACTCTCATACACAGCTGTGAAAGAATTATCTGCACCTTAATTTGGGTGTAAATCAACAGCAAAATGGCATCTTAAGCTCTGTGGCACACGACAGGGAATACAAATTAAGCATTTATATGATCAAACCGTGGATCACATATATTAAACAAGTGTGTGTTCAAAGGGAAATAAAGACCTACCTATCTGTGTGTTATGTACAGCCTGTGCCTTGTCCAACTTTACTCTCGGCGTGAGGTCTGACACTTCCCACGGGCGGAACTCTGGGGCTGTTGTCACGTTGATCAAATACTCCATCACTGTATCACTGAATACCAATAATGTAAATGGAGGGGAAAAAGGGCTATGAGCTGATGTGATTGTGCAAGCAGCCATAATCTGTTTCAGAACTTTCATATGCGCCAGACAGTCACAGCCAAAGTCCTTTCAGTATTGAGACGCCAAACATCCCTTTTCTCAGTACTACAGACATGAGCCATTTTCATCACAAGCTCCTGTTACTTAACACATTACTGGTAGAAAGACTTACATGTCATCTCTCAGGCAGTCAACAGTGTAGATCATATTCTCTCTGGATGAACTCACGCTGCAAAAAAACATGCAGATATCCAGATTAGAGTACTGAAAAGGGAAGAGAGTCCCACTGTTGTGACAAAGCTCTCTCTTTCAGGTTAAACTTTTTTTTGAGAAGTTACTGACCTCAGGCTGCCTCCCACTGCTTCAATACCACGGCATATCTTGAAAGCTGAAGCTCCTTTGGTTGTCTGGAAAGGGACAAATGCAAGTCAATAGAACTGTATGTAACAACTGTAGTCATTCTTGTAAACACATATGCGTACACTAGATGTATAGAAATGGGCTAAAAAGTGATTCAAACGTTCCATTTGTTAACACTAAATGTGCAAGACTACTGTGATGAAACAGTTGCCATTATAAACCCAATAGTAAAGCAATATTTATTTGTATTTCAGTGCCTGCACAGTTTCAGCTGGTAAATGCTGATTGTGCTTGATCTGTATTCTTACACAGGACAACAGGTTGTATTGAAGTTTCATACCAGATTGGAGGCCAGCCGGAGGAGGTGGGTGACCCCCTGGTTGTCAGGGGTCTCATAACGACAGCCGGCGTTGACAAAGACACCAATCTTGGAGGCTGGAGAATAGTTCTCCAGTGAGGCGATCACCAGCCCACTGGGCAGTTTGGTCACCTGGACAGGACACATGGAGAGATGTACTTTAGTCACATCAACATCATAAAGCACAGTTAGACATCCAGTTAAAGCAAGTCAGCCAGCAAGCCTCATCTTGCACATGAAAGGCCTATCAAGGATCATTTGCACATTTACTGAAATCATTTAACATTTTAAAAGCAGCATAATGACAGGGAATGAATGGATAAAGCTTTTAAACATAAGCATTTTATAGAAAAAACAACTAATATCTTTATTCTTAGACGCCAAGCCACACTGTCTGGACCCAGCTAGCCCCCAGCACAGCCATCCTCATCACTCCCCAACATACATGGACATCCTTGTAGGAATGGGCAGCTCCAGGAGAGAGCTTGAGGCCAGCCAGGGGCTGATCAAGGGACTGGCCTTTTCTGGCAGCTGCATAGAACCGTCTCTGTGGAGAAGAGAAACAAGTCAACAATCACTGACCTGCACATCCTGCGGATGAAACCCAGTGACCTCCACCTTACGAGCAGCCTGGGCTGCGTAAAGCCTTGTCTGGAAAAACAGAGAACATGGGAAGGCAGGAGATTACAACTAACGTGTTGCTGGCTGGTTGACTGATGAATGGACAGCGTGAGAACAACGGACATCAGAGGGATGAAGGACTTTGAAATGATGAATAGGATCAGTGATGTTAGCAGGGCTCCCTGTGCCGCTGCCTTGCTGCTGTTAAAGTCATAATGCGTACAATAGACTATAAAAACTCAATTTTTGGAATTCACCCTCAGCGGATTTTGGACAAATGACAACATAATCTCTCGACAGGGTCCATTTAGTGTTTGTTCTGGAGATTTGAATTGTATCAAATGGTCTTCATCAGCTGGGGTTTTCCCAGCTGTCTTTTAAGCCAATATGGCTAATAAGTACTGTAAGTCCTCACAAAGAAATACATTTACTCCTATATAACTATTTAACAACTAGGCAACCTGCTGATGAATATGACACGATTAGGGATCAACTGGCTATTGGCCTGGCCAATTATTGGATATGATGTTCAATATTTTTCTGATTTTCTGTGTCGCTAGTTACACTTTTTTTTTTTAGCTGATTACCGCTAAAAAAAAATAATTTAAAAATGCCCTGCGTTGGCTCTCCATCTGTTGTCACCACTCCAGTCAGAATAAACAAACAACTCTGGAAATAATTATTAGACCATCTGTATTTTTTTTAAAGTAAAGTCTACACAACAGGCCTTCAACATTGATAATTAAGTTAGGATTTTATCATAGTGGTTAAACAATTACAGCATCCTCTAAATACACAATGTTTTCGTTTTACTTATGAATATATATCTGACTGAAATATCTGTGATTATTTCAAACATATATCAGATCCAAATATCACAATTAGAGATCTCCTTGTCTACTAATTATAGGTATTAATATCTGCTATGTAAAAAACATATCAGTCAACCCATAGATGTGATGTGTTATGTAGTTCAGTAGCTACATGGACCTTGAGGTCTTTTATGACTATTTATCATCATTAGCTTTGAAGACATATTGTCTGTCACCATGTAGGTTAAATCTTCTACTATTTCAGTCAACACATTTAAAGATAATATACTGTCAGTGCTGTGAATCAATACTCAGATAGTTGTATCAGTTCATTTAAATGTGTTGTAAAATCCTAGTTACAGTATTATACAAAAATACAGTAAGAAAATAGTAACTAATACACTTTAATGGAATGTGAGGTAAGTGACCCGACAAGCTTTAGCTTCAAATCTACACAAACATGAAGTAGGCTAGCTCTCGGTTCTCTTAAATCTTGACTATCTCGCGTTCACACAGTCTGAGTTGACATAACTGAATTTAATGTTAGTTTATGTGGTAAAACGACTCTAAATATGTGTTGTCCATGATATAACATTAACAGTTGGTTTAGAGCTGGAGCTGCCTGCTTCCTCGTCCGCTCTTCATCAGACCCTGACCGGACACGACCCCGAGTTTTTACACCGTCCGACAGTCAAACGAAGAGAAAACCGGACTGTCGGTGTGTGAACAGCTTTCCGACACATAAAACATACAGGACAGATTAACGGAGTCCTCACCGAGAGCTGACTGATTCCCCGAATCCCCTTCATCTCCCCTCTCTCCTTCAACCAGGACGATGAAGCAATATGGCTGGCCTCAAAGTGCCCTACCCAGAATGCACAGCGCGCGGCTTCCTCGCTGAAGCACAGCAGAGCCAATGAGACAGCGCCCTCTGTTGCCACGGAGATGAACTCAGTTCCAGAAAACCATAGACAGTTTATTACTATATAGGTATATATTACTATATAGATATACATTACTATATAGATATATATTACTAGATAGCAACTATTTTACCCTCTGGACAGACTTTGTGGTAAATTTATTGTTTACTATCCCTAAAACTGAGATTGTTCCTTTTCTACGTGGCACCAAATCACAGAAGAGCAAAGTTTTTTAGGTTTCAAGGTTTGGCTGTGCCTCACAAACACTTCATTCCCAATAAGAGAACAGAATTTAAAGCTAAACTCAAAATTTTCCTGAAACTAAGCCACATTTTAATTTTATATAACGGTGTAGGTTTTCCACCTTAAAATTTAAATGTGTTAGTTAAATTTGTAACATTAATTATTAATTATTATTTTCTCTATTGGAAGGAACATTGGCCAAACGACGGCTTTTTAAAATGTGCTATAAAAACAACGGGGACTTTACTTGACAATCAGAGTTTAATTTA
>OMNN01053296.1:0-10277 GCA_900302755.1 Chromis chromis
CCCCACACCGCCCCCCACATAAGAAAAGACAGCGGAAGGAAGGTAAAGTTAAATGAGAGTGAATTAGGAAGGAGGAATTAGGGGGCCACTTAGTATTGAGATTTTACAGAACATCACATTCCATAAATTTAAAGGAAAGAGGAGTGATGACCTGTGCACCTGCGGTAAATAAAAAAGGTTGGCAAATCATGCTCCAGCACCAAAACGCACCGCGATACAGTAAATAAACTCCTCCAAACGAGCATTTTTACACTCTCAGAAGCCTTCAATGCCTCTTATGGAGCTCAAAAACTCTCATGCGTATTGTTTTCCACGAATACCCTCGTGCGTAAAAGTTTAAACTCCACTTTATCCTGTGCGCATTTGCGCTTTAAATGATTTCAGTAAGTTTTTCGGCGTGTGTTTTTCCGAGAACCTCTCCATATTTTTCTTAGTAAATTATTCTGCCTCTAGCATAATTTCCTTTTGCATGTTTTAACTTCTTAAGAGAGTTAATATACACA
The DNA here is from genome assembly GCA_900302755.1 of Chromis chromis. Classification (NCBI taxonomy): domain Eukaryota; kingdom Metazoa; phylum Chordata; class Actinopteri; family Pomacentridae; genus Chromis; species Chromis chromis. The sequence continues at coordinate 504 of OMNN01053296.1, forward strand.
AACTATTACGCGAGATATAAAGGCTGCATTGTTCTACCAGTGGCCCTATATTACATCGTCTCAAACTTTCACATTACTGTAATTGTGTTCAATTATCTTGACAGTTTTGATTAAAACTGCTACATGGTGCATTCCGGGGGAGGATTATTCATTTTATTATAGGCTGTATTAGTTTAAAACAGAAAAGATGAGAGGTGGATGGAGTTGATTTTAGAAGATTTACTGCCTGGAAATTCAGAAATCTAGGATTTTTTTTAGGGGTTATTGGCAACATGCATAATGCTGGTGCCACGTTTAAACTGAAATTATTTATTAAAGTAAGCGACTGCGCTGGAAAATAAAATGATAAGCTGATTATATGGTATAAGTTCATCACTTTGCGCGCTGACATTTAGTTAAAAATCTATAGAGGAGGCTCATGTTACATAATAAGAACTTGTAGGCTGAAACGCGTGCTGAACCCTGGGACTCTCTGTTGGAGCTATTAGCATGCAGTGTGCACTGGAAGCATAAATTTCATTTGAATTTCAAATTTAATAACGCAGGAGGTTTTTAATCATCCGCAGTTTTATTTGTTTGATATTAACATGCTTATTGACCGGGTCTGTTGACCAGCTTGGTCATTACAGGACAGGGAAAAGTTAATTAAAACGACCAGGGATTATTCATCACATCATCTGCCTAACCCATGTCGCTTCCTTTATTACACAGCGTGATAGATGGACTATCTGATTAATTCTTGTGTTTCTAGGATTGGACAACTGCTTTTTTGGATTTACGCTGCTTTACCTTCACGTGTAAAAAATGAAGGGGGTGAAAGAAAAAAAAATTACACTCAATATTTCACCGTATAAAAGAAGAAGCAGGTGCAGCAACATTATAAATGCAGTCATTTTTGTTGCACCTTAATTATAAATCCTGCAGCATAGCATATGTGTTATTTAGCTGCCAATATTTAGAGATAATTTCTAACAAATTAATTGCATTTATTCCACGTTTAATTAAACGGGTGTGTCTATTTTAAGCTATGTTGACGCTTGTTTCCAAACTACAGGCGACAAGCGTCAGTTCAATTATTTTAAACCTAAAACAAGCGTCGCGATACGCATTTAAAAATATTGATCACAATCGTAAAAATCTATTAAAAGTCTGATTTTATAGAAACGCACACATCCATTTGGCTTATTGACGCTGGAGATGAGAAAATCAACCTGCTGCTGCTCATTCATTATTTTATTTCTGTCAAACTAACCAATCACGCAAGCTATACAGAAAAAAAAAATCATACCAAGCTGCGATTATTGTGTAACAGTGTTTCAGGCGAGAGAGAGAGAAAAAGACAACATGTGAGGAGAAATAAAAAACCTACATACCTTGCTTCTCCGCTCCGCAGTGCATTGATTGACCCTCGACGTTTGCTCTCAGCAGAGTAAAACACAACATCTCCTGCTGCCGCTGTGATTGTGGACCATGCCAGATAAATGTTACACTGGCAATTCAATTAGGAATAACTTGGGGAAAAATTTCCGCTGACCCGTGCTTCCACCTCATGCACCAACACTCCTGATACGATTATATAGATATTGTGCAATTAAGGTTTATATTTTAATATAAAACAATTGGCAGTGAGATTGTTTTCCCCCTTTTATTATTCTTAAAGGGGATGTGGATTCATTATATTATGCGTAAAAGTGATTTTACGCATTTGGAGAGCACGGGTTCGATTGCAGCTACAGGGGACATGTTGGCCTCTGGTGACAAATTACCAAGTGATCATACCAGCAAGACTGATGTCAGAGGTCAGTGTGATAACCCCCCGACAGGAGACGGTACAAGATATATTTAATCCACTTCAAAATCAAATTGTCTAATGTATTCTTAGACCAACACCTCTCCAAAAAAAAAAACAAAAAAAAAAACAGTCTTTTGTTGCCTGTTGCGTATCAGCAAGAGTTAGAGGGTCGGTCTCTCGTTCATATGGTGCGCACAGGTTGTTCCTATCGCTGTAACTGTAAGCCGCATTGAACAGATGTCCCCATTGAAGGCTTTCTTTCTCCTACACACATGGGCTATATTACCATCATGAAATCAAACTCAAAACCTGTCCCTTTCGCCACCATAATGACCGAGTTATTCTGGGCCGCTGAGCACGAACAAAGTGTGTTCAATATTGCGTGCTCCAGAATCACTCTGCTTAGAGAACCGGGAAGAAGAAGAGGGGGGAGAAAAAAAAAGGAGTCAGGGCCATAGATGCAGAGCTATACTTTTAAATGTGGAGTTTTACAAAGCAGCTTGATAATCTGAAGGCCTTGATATCCAGGGTGGAATTTTCTGGAGGAAAATGAAGGTAATCACTTGTGGCTCAGCAGCAATTAGGATAGACCTATGGATCAGGCAGCATGTAGTGTTTTTCTGCATTGTTTTTTAAAATAGAAATATACGGTACATTATTTAGACACTAGGATTCACCTAACAATTAAGGAAAAAGATTATGCTGTGATCTATTTTGTTGCAGCTGTAATTCTAATATAGATAGATACTGCAGATAGATAAATAGACTGTGCAACTGTATGCAGCAAAGTGTGCAGAGCACAGAGTAAAAGGTCTGTTGGGTTGTTGTTTTCTCTATTCACCGGGAGGTTGGAAAGAGCAGATGTCCGTCTGCACAGTGGCTGCCAAGTGGGTCCGGAGGAGCAGGGCAGCCACAGACACAAGGGCCCAAATGGTGTGACAAAAGATGTGCAGGAAGCCCCTCTCCGCCTGGGTGAGCCACAGAGAGGGTCTCCCTGTCTCTGCCAGCCTGCAGGGGCACTCACAACACGAGCCAGAGTGGTGGCAGCAGAGCCATGTGTTAGCAGGCTGGGGGAGCACTGGTACACCAACACTCATATTCACACAAACATAAATACGCATGCATTTGCAGGAATGTGCACTTGCAGTCCAAATCACAGCCGGTCTGTCAGTGCACACGCTCGCAACTGCACTTACACTGAAACGTCTATCCTTATCTGCCTATCTGTCTTTTTCCTTGGCCCATGAGGTCATGCCGAGTGGCTGAAGAGGCCCTCAAAGTGTTCCAAGCACAGGTGTGCAGCATGGCCTGTACTGAAGGGGTGCACTGAACCATAAACAATGATATAAATGTCTGGCAAATAAAATGGCTAGTTAACAATCTTTTGACTGCTCTAACCTCTGAGCCTTTGTCGGGTATCGATCAGCCAGCTGTTCCTGGCTTTGTCTGGCAGGACGGGAGCCTCTGGTTCCTCCTGGGATGAATGGACACAGCCGGCAGAGAAAAACTTTTCTTCTGCCTTTCAAGTTTTTATCAGGCCGAGGGCAAAATCAAAACAAGAAGCTGTTCGTCACCTCCAGTAGGTCAAAATTTATGCATTTATCACAGAAAATAAAAATAAAATCATGAATCAGCCTGCCACCCTCTCCAGGCTGTTTAGAGGCTTTAATTTAAAGTTGCTTGTTATATCTGACAACCCCTGGCAGTGGCTTCTTTGTTCCCTAGTTGCCATGTTGATGGTTTACATGGAAACCATGTAAATGGTAATTTGGATGGGCATAATTTGTCTCCCTATATTAAGATAATTGTATGTTAAATAACGAATATCCTCAGAATTACAGTGGGTGTCGTCTGTGATGGGCCCCGTCACGCAAATATGTCAGGAAAGGGTGCTAATGATCCGTCTCAGCACCTGTCAGTCAAAGCAGGCCTGACAGCAGCGGCAGCAGTGAAATTCTCTTGCCAGGTTTTTATAGTTGAGGTTATATAGTGGCTGTCAGTGCTGCCCTCCTTCCTCTGTTAGTCTACCACACTCTCTCTGTGCTCCTGACGGTCTCCTCTCGCTAAAATAAAATGAGTTAAGCAATTTATTTGGGGATTTGCTGGATAGCCTTATTGGATGTTATGATCTGTATGTCCCAGACCACTTGTTTGCTCGGCCGAGGTGATAGATTGCAGCGTTTCCGTTTATGATAAACACACATAACAGTGTATTTTGCCACCATTTGGCTTGACTGCTACATCTGTGGGCCATGAGGTCTTCTTATTGACTTTCACTGAGCCCAACATTGCACTTTGTCAGTGTGAGCGGCAGCCTAAGAGACAGGCGGGCGAGGCAGTCATACAAAGTGAAGTACTTAGGATTAGCCCTGGCTCTTCAAGTTTCAGTAATTATCCTCCTGGAGGCATTCTTGCTGTGTTGGATAATAATGGAAGTCCGGGTGTACGCCTGTCACCTCTCAAGTGTGGGTGGAGGAAGCCAACGAGAGGCGCAGGACAGAGAAATGTTTGCTTTTCTGTTATGTCATCCGAGGAGCACAAGAGTAAGGCAAACTCTGCATTGTTCGACCGAGCGCAGATGAAGAGGAACAACAACACGGATTTTTTTTCTTCTTCCCTACAGCTAAAACGTGTGACACATAACAACTTGGAATCCTTTCAGCTTGCGGATGTGATAATGAAACATGTTCTCCAAAGGTGATAATGTGTTCTGAGATCAAGTGTAATTAGGAAGTGTCAGGCATTTGTTTTTGATAAACAAATCTGTTAAAGCGCACAGTTGCGTTATTTGTTTAGCGTGAGTATCACCTGATTGGCAGTGATTACATTTGCAAGCTGCACAAATACGTGATCTTTGGAGGAAAAAAAAAATCCCTCTCTCTTGTCAGACGCTGGAAGAATAACTATTTCTTCTCTGTCCTGGCATGTTGCCTCAGTTTATCTATCACTTTATCCTTAAAGTTTCCCCTGTTAGGATAATAGAAAAGGTCTTTCTATCCAGCAGAGAAAACACAATGCTTTAATTAAGAGTCAGTCCGATTTCCCAGAGGGGAGATTGTCTTCTTCCATTAACTTAGTTTATCATATAATAAAGAGGTTGCCTTGTCCTTCCCTACCCAGACAATTGGTTTTAATCAGCCAGCAGGCCTTTCATGGCTGATAATTTATGCTAAATTGACAAGGGTGGAGGATATCACAGAAAATCATTATGACAGGGCTCGGGTCACTGCCTGTCACTATCTTGTTTTATCCTGTCCATTGAGCTCGTGGACCACCACAAAATACAGAAATGTGATGCAAATGGTCACTTTGGAGACTGCACACCTCAAAGTTATTATATCTAAGATGTTTTATACAGCATGTTAAAGTTTTGGACACATTCATACTCTCAGAAAAATAACAGTTCTTAAATGATTCTTCAGAAGGCTCTCTGATTCTTCATTGCACCATCACTAATTGAAGAACATCTTTATTTCAGGGATGGTTCTTCACATGCATTATGTGGTCCTTTAAAGCACTAACAGTTCCTCATTGTTATTGGATTCATTTGGTGGCACGTAATAGCATGAAATTACAGCTGAAACTATCAAAAATATTTCCATTATTGATTAGTCTTTAGATTATTTTCTCAATTAATCATCAGAGAACAGTGAGAAATGTCCAATCTCAGTTTCTCTCATCCAAAGCTGGCATCTTGTAATATGTTTTTTTTCTTTTTTGTCTGACCAACAGTCCAGAACCCAAAATGTTACATTTAGTATAATGGAAGGGGCGTTGGTGAAAATCCTTACATTTACAGTTTCTAACTTTCTTTAAATGTGTCTGTAGCTGTCAAATGCTTTCATTGTTTTGATTTTATTTTGGATCCACAAATTAATTTAAGAACAGTGACTGATTTTGGGTTTGGCCTTTTGTCAAGTTTTTTGGAGCGCAATTTGTGCTGCCTAAAGGAACCTTTTTTTTTTTAGGCACCTTTGGGGTTTCTTTAAAGAACCTCCAGTTTAAAGGTTCTTTGTGGAACTAAAAATGATTTCTCTGTTGCATCACTGTAAATAACCATGTTTGGCTCCAGTTATGAGACTATGAGTTGGTTTAAAGAGAAGTAAAATTCCTTATTTGCAGAGTAAACAACGCACAACAACAGGTTACAACTGGAATATATCTAAATATTAATATATAAATGTGTATATGTTAAAGCAGATACACCAAAAGCATCTAAAAGGAACAAAAACAACAAACAGTGATGATCACAGTGCACAGCCCAAAAAATGAAATGCCCATTTTGACTTTGTATTTTAAGTGCACACTACAAGTGTGAAAGTACAAATTGTGATTTGAAGTAAAGAGGGCCGGTGGGGGCAGGAGTGTGAAGGGAGGCAGCGGCAGGATGAGCAGGAAGCTGGGACACACTCCTCGCCTTGCAATTTAATCACTGTATACCCAGGGAAGTATTGACAGTTGTCCTGTGGAAGCTATTAAAGTTGCTGTCCAAGGTTAAATGAAATTGCAGTTTATCAAGGCAGCATTGAGAAAATAAGGGAATCTGTTCATGGCTGTTGATTAATGTGGAGCGTGATCAACACAAGGGGTTCATTAAGCTATACATCACCAGGGTAATTTAACATGTCATCGTGCCTGCTGTCGCTCCCCTTCACACGTTCTGTGCACCGAGCATGTTTGGTGTATCTGTGTGAGTGTTTGTGTGTTGAAACCGAGGGCTCTGGCCTCACATTTTTTCGACGTGTTTGTGCCGCCACACCTTTGTTTTTGCACGATGAAACTTAAAAAATCCCACATGTTGTTACTCTAAAAGACTGAATCTCTTGTGTGTAAGGGCACAATATGAATACGATGATATGTTTTGATTATTGAGCCAATATTCAATCAGGACTCAGCATCAAGGGGGAGAAAATCACAACAACTCCTCCTAAAAATGTTCTGATTTAAACTGAAATCAGACCTTAACAAGGCCCAGTTTTTTTTCTCTCATCCATTTTCCAGCATCTTGTTCATCTCATCACATCCCTGCTTTGATCACTTCTATGCTCTGCAGCTGACGAGCATACATAAAGGTATGCTAATCAGGCCTGGGACCTGGAGCTGAGATTTTTTTTTTTTTTTTTTTGCCCGGTGTTTTGTTTACTGGTGGATAATTGATGGTGCTTGAGGGACAGGCGTGAGTCGGACATGAATCACAGGCGACATGGCTCCTGATAAGGAGCTGAAAGTCGCCTGTAATTAAGCCGGGCACTAGAGACCAATTGTTTGTAGAATGATTTGGTCGGGGCTAATTGACACTAATTGTTTAATCAGATTTTCTTCCCCTCCATACAGCAAGCAAGTGTGTTCTACCAGCACTTCACCCAGCAGATGCAGTGGAAGAAGGCTCTTGATGTGAGATGTTAGAGGGAGTCTGGGGATGGTGGGAAATCTAGGAGAAATCCACATATACATGCATTTGAACTCAGTTTTTGGTGCAGTATTTATCTCCTCATGTAGGAATTCAACTCAAACAGCAACAACAAGTAATATCATGTCCTTCTCATTGATTTTAGCAAATGAAAACCCCCATGATTGACAGGTCTCCACCAGTTTTCTGTTATGAATTGGTGGCAGCACCTAAAAGTATTTTTGGATGAAGATGAATGGATTGATCCCGAGCGCACACTTAGCAGGTACTGTTCTGTAAGAGCAGCGGTTCTGATGAGCTGCTGCAAAGGGGAGATTTATGACAGTTTGGTGAACGCTCATAAATTAGTGTGGTAATACCTCCGATCTTCCCACACTCGCTGCAGGAACTGTCCTGTTCGGTGCACGATTGCTCAACAGCTAGTTTTACACTCGGCAGTAGAAGCAGCACGCTAAATTACTTCGCAACGCACCAGGAGGCTATTTTGGAAGAATGGCGGATAATTGTTTTTTAATACCTGTATATAAGTGTAGGTCAGCATCAAAGCCATCGTTTTCATGCCTCATTTAACCAAAACTGTTACAGTAAAGATGGCATGTGAGGGCTCTTGTGCAGAAGCTTTTTTTGCAATCCCCAATCATGATATTATTGGAGTAATTCCATATATGAAATTAAATTAGGTGAAAATCCAGTTGAGAGCTCATTCATTTTATAAATACTGTCCATTCTGCACCCTATATGTGGTTGATTTTTATGTCGATATGATAAAAAAGAACCAGAGAGCAACACACAAATCATGTTTTTATGCATGCTAGCCTAATTTAATACTGACTTATCCACTTCATTTCACATAAAATGAGTGTTTTTTCTGAAAAAACAAACAGGAAAAAAAAGAGATTATCAAATATGCACAAGGAATTAACAGGGGCTCTGAATAAAAACACAATTAACTGATATGTAAACAAATAATTATGTCGGCGGAACAGTTTATGGCAGTGTTTCATCATCAGCGCTCATTTCAGCAAAGACGTATTATAAGTTGAGGCTGCAGCACATGTGAAGAGCTGCTTCGGTGAGATTAAATGATGAAGCGGAGCAGATAATTAGAGACAAGTCTTCCTTCTCTATCTGATTAAACCCAGCAAGTCTGAGTAACGAGCTGGTGATGGGTGGAGCCCGACACATGAACATGAGATCTAACATCATTACATTTAACAGCAATTAAACCTGTAGCTTTTTTAATTAACACAAACTATGATGGGAAATTAATGGTTATTACTCGGGGGCCAGCAGAGGGGAACATTGGATATCCCCACGTCTAATGTAAACCTACGCCAAGTGCATTCAGAAAGGCTGGACTTGTCCTGAGAGCTTCACGTATACAACTGGTCAGTTCAGGTTTATTAGTGATCTAGAATTATTGCAATATGCATCTCAGTTTGTAATCATTGGTCCAGGTTCAAAAAATGTACTAGGATGCAATGATTAAATGCATGCATACAACATATTTTAGCTTATTTCTAGCAGCCGGAGACATAATAGTTTTGATTTTTACCGCTTTTGAGATATATATCTGAGATTTCTGCAAAGGAGGTGAATAGAGTTGTTTTTGTGGTGCTCATAGCTTTGCAAAATGTCATACATTTAGTTGCAACACCTCTATCACAAAACAACCAGTCCTCTGTTATTTGAAATAAACTGCAGGACTTCATGGGTAACTCAGATCTGTCCATAGGTTTCCTTTTAGTATCTCAATTTTCAATTCTGTTAGCGCCACAAATATGGTTCCATTCACCTCCAATGTACTTAAGTGGGAGCTGAATTCGGAATATCTCCATACTAGGTAACAGATAAATCATGTATTTGGGTAATTTGTATGAAATAATCCATCGCTACATTTTGAAAAACACCTCATTCAAGTGTGATCTGATGAGTTATGATCAGTGGTGGAATGTAACTTTTACTCAAGTACTGTTCTTGATTGCAGATTTTAGGTACTTTTCTTGAGTATTTCTGTGCCATGCTGCTTTATACTTCTATTCCACTGCAGGTAAAGTTTCGTAAAAAGGAAGCTGTCAAATGCATTCATTGTTCTTGATTTTATTTTAGAAGTTAATTTATGGACAGTGATGGCTTTTGTGTTTGTGTTTGGCCAGTAAGTCGACTGGAATTGTGGTGGAATGTAACTAGGTGCATTTACTTGAGTATGTTATGCTACTATGCTTTTACTCCACTGCAGTCCAGAGGGAGATATTGCATTTCACATAATGTCTATTTGGCAGATATAGTTGTGAGTGACTTTACAGATTAGGATTATACATGATAAATTCAATTCAGTGCAGTTCAATTCAGTTTTATTTACTTGCATATGGCATCAATTTACAATAGAAGTCATCTCAAAGCACACCTAATAATATTATCTTATGTTATAGAGAGAAAACCAACTAATTCAGACATTTCTTTTGAACAAACTTGTAAATCTTATACCTAGATCTGTCAGGCTAACAGTATATAATGTAGTATCCAGAATTTGTGCTTGAAATGGAGTAGAATCTTCAAAACTGAAATATAT
>OMNN01053298.1:0-11831 GCA_900302755.1 Chromis chromis
GGAGGGGGGGGAGGGTGCTAGACTCACCTCAGGGACATTTCTCTTGAACTCCCTGCTCAGCTCTACCAGGTGCTTGTGGGAATGTTCGCTCTCCTCTTGTCGACCCGCCAGCTCAGATGCTACAGAGTTTAGCTCCCTCTACAAACACACAAAAGAGAGAGGAACGGTGAGAGGAAGAGAGTGGAGAGAGAGAGAGACGGCACTTTAGGGAGCCTGCCAACGCTCATCCAGTAAAGCTTAGAGTGTACATAAATAAAAATACACTGCTGAATATTAACAATGTAATCCTTCATGATCTCACAGCAGTAATACTTACAGCTAGCCCTGGCCCATAAATAATTAAGCCAAAATAAATCCAATGCCTACAGTAGCAGAAGGCCTTTTAGATAATCAGTATTTGAAATAATCAATACGCTTGCAACGGCTATAGAGCGCCAGTGAGCGAGAGGGGCGACAGGGAGGGGGTAGAGAGATAGAGGGAGAGAGAGTGAGGGAGGGAGGGAGAGAGAGAGAGAGAGAGAGAGGGAGAGAAAAGAGGTGGGTGGGGGGGGGAGTCACGTGTAGAGACCCAATAACCTGACAAACACCCTTACAAACACATGGAGCTTCCTTCTGAAATGAAGCGCTGTTTTATAAGCCCCGGCCAAGACCTGATTCAAACATACAAACGCCTCGCTTGCTGCCGTAATTACCACAGGTCAGATCTATTTTCAGCTTCTTTTCAATCTCTCTCCCATCGCCTGCGCCGATCTTTATATTGATCCCGCACAGATTTTCAATACATGACAGCAGCTTCCATAGCTTTAACCAAATTACCCTTTTGCTACAACAACGGCCCTGATCGCTATTCCATTAATGTCTCTGCACATCGGTTTGTTTACATGTCTGTGTTATACCAAATGAGAGCTCCACCCCAGCAACATGTCTGATCCACTATTCAAAGCTGTCTGTGTAGTAGGCCCCTTCATCAGAACCTTGCATTCATGCTGGACTCAGCTGCACCGCATGCCATCCGCAAATCCGATATTATCGATCAGTCATCCAATTCCCGGCTCTTTCAGCAAACAGAAAAAAAAAGGAAAACAGATTCCAACTCTACTTTGCTGTACTGAGCCGCGCTGGAAATAGGCGAGTGTATATTCATCTCCTCTTCGTTTTGACTGTGATTATCAGTAATTGATGAGGATCTTCTCTTGTAACTGCTGGGTTACAATATAAAAAGTGGAGTAGGGGATTCAATTACCACTGTGAATTTATATATGACGCCGGGAAATTAAATTGACTGTGTTTTAATTAATCTGCAGTCTTACTTAAAGGCAATTTAATAAATCATCACATAAGGAAAAAAAAAAAAAAGACAGAAAATGGAAAGATGAAACTTCAACATCCGTGGCCTCGTGGGATGGTGACAGTCTGTCGGTCAGAGAAGCTGGCTGTTAATTGAAGGGCTGCTGGTTCAAGTCCCTAGACTGGCAAAAGTAGTGTACAGTCTGAGGTAAGACGCTCTATGTGGAGGTGTTATAATGTTACTCAAGCCTGACCATCATGCCAGCTGGCCTGTACCGGCCTATCACAGATATATCAGTGTTGGCCAATATGAAAGTTTTTTTTTTTTTTTTGCAGAACATGATGCAGAGGAGGAGGATTTGGTTAAATTAGAAGTGGTATCATCACATAGTTTGTACGGCAGAGCAGCTCTAACTACATTGTTTACAACACTGTCTGCAGCACATGTAGCAGAGTACGCATCATAGCTGAGCTGTACAGTTAATAAACAATAAAACATGATTTTCTCTTTTCCAATACTAATTTAGCATACTATATACTGTATTTTCACTCCCTAAAGATTGGTATCATTCTAACAATTCTAGTATCACTATCAGGCACCAACTTTACCAGTATGTCTATGAGCAAGGCACCAGGCTGATAATACCTTCATACAACTAGTATTATTCTATAATTTTGTTATTGCTAGCAAAGACAATAGCAAAATAATGGAAGTACATGTGTCAGTCCATTAGTCTTTTCCCGGCACTCAGCCCTCAACCCACTAGCTCCTACTGAAGATGCACGTTTTTGAAAACTGAATTGAATGTCTAGTTTCTTCTTAGTTTCAAGAATTGTTGTTGGCAGGAAATGAAGAGTACATATGATGGAGACTGATACACATTTAGTGCAATGTATTCACCAGAACACTGTACATGCGACTGATTTAGGATAAACTACAGTGTCCATGGTAATTGTAATGACAGAATGTGAGAAATGCTTTTCTTAGAAACAATTAAATGAGAAGATTAAGACCATTGCTGTCCTTTGGAGCAACAGCCTGCTAAGCAGACTCTAGAGGTGAGAAATAAGATGTATAAGACACAGACAATAATTGTTTGTGGGATCAATCAATTTTAGGTTTTGGTCTTAAGAGAAACAGACAATATAATAAATAATACTTAAATTACACATGCTGAAGTGCCTTTGGGTCAATGTCTTGCATTATAGGTCACTGCCATAGGTCTATGAGACTGTTTGTGTGAATAGGTGAAAGAGGCAAACTGCTTTGCATTGAGCTAAAAATGCTGCAAAGTTCCAATGTCGGTATTTTTCTGTGGTGATGACAGATCAAGTTCAAGTTAATCATGGAGCCTTAGAGACTGCATGTCTCTGTTCATATTTCCTCTTCATAAGCAAGCCTAACAAGACATTTCTAAAACATCTGGGTCCAACCACTGTGTTTCTCCTTTAAAAATCACAAGTTCTACACTTACAAAGTATCCCAATATTTAGGATACGTTTGGTTGGTGGAAAATATGTCATTCCTTGTAAATGGTGCTGTCACTGAAAAGGCCATGGCTGTACAGCATTAGGCGACAGGACTTTTATAAATTCCTGTTAGTCCTTACAGTCCATCTGGGATGAGCCTTCCTGGAGATTAGAGAGTGGGCTTTCAGAAGCCGGCCAACCTCCACTAGATTCAAATGGCCCCAGACCGGCTAATCTTGCCAAGAGAAAATTCCTCTAGAAGTGACTTTGAGTGGATTTTATAAGTACTTAAGATATAACTGTGTGGTGAATCTAAGTCTGCCAGTGCTTCAGTGGCCTCAGCGTAGAGCTGGGTTCACTTTTATTGCAACTCAGCTGATGAGAATGGTGGATACTCATGCAGTATGCAAGTCAAACAGTGCAATCATTATGGCATGGTTATTTTGAAAGCATCCCCACAGTTTCTAGACCATTACGAGGGAGGGGAGCCTGGGCAACAGCCCATCAAATGAAACCAACTGCCCGTCTTTCTGAAAAGAAGTGAGGCAGAACAGACTGTTTGCTACTTTGGTTGTATTGCTCAGACTGATGATGGGAGCAACGCCACAATATAGTGTTGCTGAAATAGTAATGCTATCTTAGGAGACAAAAGATACCAAAGAAGATTTTCCTCTTCTTCCTAATCAGATGTGATCCATTTCAACCTACAACAGATCCCTGATGAAACTGACTTATCTCACTTTTATTATGTTGAGAGTCATCCTTCAAGAAATTATTTGCACCAACATGTAGATGCTTCTGATGTCTTTAAAAGAGGAAAAGGCAAGTTGCAACTAGTTGTGCAAAGAGGAGTTTCTTGGTAATCATTTGACAGGTTTTAAAAAGGACGATTGGGACCAAATTTTCAGTGTGTGGCAGTCGGGTCAATACAGAGCTCCTGTCATTAAGCCTCTGCCAGTCAAACATCCAGCCATAATTGATGAGTTTCCCCTGGGGAGGGCGGAGCTGTCATTGGGGCTGGAGGGGCAGGAAAGAGGGATTTGGAGTGCAGAAGCAGTCCTGGTGTGCTCAAGTCAATATGCAAGGGGAAAGCAATCTTGGTGACTTCTGACTCAAAAACAAAGACCAAGAAACAAGAAGCTTATTGGTTTTAACAGGATAGACCTGCAGCCTATTGGCAGGCTGTAAATGGACTTGAAGCTCAATGACCTGACGAACTCAAAAAAGAAAAAGCTGTGAAACCATGACGCACATATCCTTTGGCTTACAAAAGCCAGCTATGGCCTTCTGACACTGACTGAAGACTGAAGATGGGATGCTGTAGTGAAGCCCTCTCATGATCTGACTTGCAGCCATTTATGCTGCATTGAGAGGTCTCAGGTTTATGCAAGTGTGTTGCAGCCAATACTGCAGGCACTAGTCCCATCAGATTCTATTGAGTGAGCGAAAAAGTGGGAAAGAAATCAGAGGCCAGCAGGGGCAAGAAATCTGTAAAAAGACAAAGCATTGAGGATTATGGCATAAGCTGGTTGTCAAGTATGTTATGTTTCATTTATATTAGAGGAGGAAAGTCATGTCTGTTGTACACAAAGGCAGGAAACGCAAGGTAAAAACTCTATAGTCGAATCCAGCAAAGACAACTGCTCTTGACAAAAATTAGAGCAAAGTGATGTACTGTAACAATCTGTGCAAGTGGGAATGTTTTAGGTAAAATGCGGGGCTCACTAATGTATTGTGTTGGAGTAGATTTGACATTGATTCATTAAACCTAGCTCATCTTGATTACATCTGTAGTGGTAAGCTATTTTCTGGCCTTTCACAAAGACAACCCATGGTGGAAAATGTTGACAACTGGGGGGGAAAAAAAACTACCAAGGTACTGCAATGAGGTAGACTGAGTCAAAATCACTATTGTGTGCACTGGGCTTGGACAGCACAAATTAAAGAGGGAAAAATAGGAAGGAGGAGGAGAGAGGAGAAAATGCAGATGGGGTATTATTTTTCTTTTTGTATCCCATCTAATTGCAATCATAGGCAGATGTCTGAAAGTGTGACAGCATCAGCAGAATTGCTGCTGAGAGCACAGAATCTTTGTCTAAAAATAATCAGACATTCTGTGTGCTGCTGTTTGTTATAATGGTAATCGATGCTGGAGGCTTTGAATTCCATCAATTTATAGATCCACTCTGTTCTGCCTGGTGACTGTACTGCCTCACAACCCCCACCGCATATGCACACCGACGCAACAACACACACACACACTTGCACGCAAGGTCTCGCACAAAAGAGCGGTTAGGCACACATGCGTGCGCAGAGACACATATGCGCTGACATCCGCACATGGGGGCTGCAGCAAGGCAGAGCAGGGACCAGTGTGTGATTAAGATAAGTGTAGTTTCCTTTCATACATTCCTTATCGCCTCCCATTCTCTGTGAGGCACAAGATTGTCCATAGCTGCCTCAGATTAGCCCCGCATCTCAGACGCCACATTTGAGAGGGCGGACTGATCAATAAATCAAATCACCACAATCAATGGCCCCAATCACTGCAGTCTAGTCTGGCCTCAACATTATTACTGGCAACCCCCCCCAAGCCGGTGAGGGGAGGAGGGAGCTGTTTGGTAGGGGGGGACGGAGGAGTGCAGGGGAAAAGGCGCTCATTGGCGTCTGTCCATATGAAAGATCCAAAATGAACTCTTATCTGGCCTCCTTGAGCTGAGCATCAGTTAAGGCCACAACAGACAGACAGTGTGCGCTTAAGTGTGTGTTGTGTGGGTGTTGGACCGTCCAGACAGAGCTAGGCGGGAGGAGCCACTGACCTCCATGACCCTGCGCTAGGAACGTGAGCTGAGCACGCGGCTTCTGACAGGGAAGCACTGGGGGGCTGCTATCACCTGGCATCTCCCTCCATCTGTTTACCCCCAGACTGCTGCTCCTTCACTTTTACTCTCCGTCAGATTGGCTAGAGCTGCTCCAATTCACACCATCATCACGGTGCCGTTGGACCACACCGCACCTGGGTCAAATACTATGTGCGTTTAATTCGGAGAGTTTGTTTTAAAACTGCTGCGTGTGCCAGATGGATGGAGGTTACCCCATTACAACGATTTAGAAAAGGTCAGTTGCCCGACATATTGTCAGTTACAAAAAAGTCACACCTAAACTTGATTATAAATGTTCAAATGCTCAAGTAGCCATTGTGGAAGCCCTTGATCGGGCAGGGTTTTCATGTAGTGTAGGGTTAGTGCTCTGATCACAGCAGCAAAAACATAAAAATCATTAAACATGCTCAGTACAAATGCGTTTTCCGCTTTGCTATCCTGGTAATCATCTCATGACCCCTCTGATTTATCTTGCGACCACTTGTGAGGTCCTGACACCAAGGTTGGGAACCCCAGCTCTACAGATTACTTGCACAGCCTGCACGTGTCCACTCCGTAGCAGCAATGCTGCCTGCACGGTGCAGAAATATGTAGGTAGTGTATAGATGGTGAGGACTTACCGACGAAGAAAATCACATTTCATTTTGACACCTCTCTAAACTCTGGACTGGAAAGTCTGATAAATCATCCAAAATAATTAATCCCCAGTCAGTCAGGCTGTCTTCAAACAGCATGCTAAATCTTACAAAAGGAAGGAGAAGCGTGTGAGCGTTACAACCATCAGCAAAAGGTGTGACTGGTGTTGTCAGCCATTATTCGTCATACCCTGCTTCATTTAGAGAGTTTTTGGCGCCTGATGCACCAGAGCACAGCCTACTTGTCAACACTTCTCTCGCTTTAATTCCAACACGCACACTTGGACACACATGCACACACACACACACATTTTTTTTAATTTCTTACCAATGTACAGGTAACACATCACAGTATGATCAGGGAGGCTCTAATTTCATTTATTGTCAAGTCTTATTCAAAATAGTATCAAGAGGTATCATGAAAACATCTTATTACAGCTCTTTCAAACAATCCTGTATCCGCTGTGAATCCAATGAATAACTTTAAATGTCCTCCAATTAGAATCTTCAAATTACAATCTATGACTGAATGCTCCAAACGAAGGCCAATTACAACACCTTATATATCATCATTAAGGCCGACCATTGTTCTGCTCCTTTCAAACTCTGTGGTTACAATCAGGGTGTCTATTGTCATTGGTTGGTACATGCAGGGTGACTAATTACACAGTCCTATGATTCATTAGCAGACTAGTGGGATGAAACCTGAGAGAAGACACGATAACCTCAGTCGGCCAAATGATCGGTTCAAATGGGGATGTGAATATGAAAGAAGAACAGGGAGGTTTTTGCATAAAAGAGCAGCTTGAGCTCGAAAAACAATAACCTTCAAAAGTGAAGTATTTTCAGAGGGGTGCCTGAAAAAATTAGGAGAGCAGCAACAGTGTCGAACTTGAACAATAAAATTGGGGACAAGGTTTGTTTTCCCGTTTCAAAGTGGGGAACGAGGAGTGCACTGCAGGGGACTCGTTTCTGTGAAGCTTCACCATTGAGGTCAGCTAGTCGGAGAGGAGGAAGGCTCCGTAGATGCAGCCATCACCGCGATGGCCCACTTTCACCTGAAACGACGAGCTGCAGCGATGCAACACAGCTAACCTGCGATTGTTTATTCTCTCTTAAGAAATGTCAATCTGTTCGCTCTCAGGTGTGCTGCTCTTCCTCTTGTTTTTGTTGTTTTCTCCCCCCTACTCTCTCCGTTTTCCCTTGTCGATTGCAGCAAGATCAAAGCGACGCCGCTGGAAGAATCTAAATATTTCAGGTGTGGAGAGAGGGCTGCGTTTCACACCACCTGTGTAGCGCTGAGAGACGGGTCCCTCCTCTCGCTCAGACTCAGTTAGCAGGGCCCCTGGGGCCCGGCGACATAAACCGGGGCCACCTGTCTGAGAGAGAGGGAACACTCCTTTACCCTCCTTCTCTCCATCGTACTTTCATTTTACAGCATTTGAACCAAAAATAAATGAATCTAAATAGAGCGGTGAGAGTGGGAATAAAACTGGTGCTGACAACAAGCAGCCGAGAGCTTTGAGCACCGTCACAAAGGCTCCAAGATCTGGCAGGCGAGTTCCGCTGCCGCAGAATGGGAGCAGCCACTTGAAAGGGCAGTTTATACATGAATCATTTTATAATTTGCCCTGTTGTGCAGCAGAAGGTAGCTCTCATATATTAAATGATGAGCTTGGTCAAGAGAATCACCGGGATTATTTTCTGCCATAACATAGCACACAGTGTGGAGTAGGTCTGTGATAGGATTCTCATCACATCATCAGGGCCGCCATTTCTGACCCAAAGCAAATAAAAAGCATCCCCGATGTCCGCAGCAGCCCTACCAGTCTGATGTAGCTGCTCTCCTCGGAGGGCTGTGTGCCTTGACATGTGTGCATGTGTAAGCACTTGTGAAAGCATGTGTGTACGTGCACGTGTGTGGACGTGTGTTCAGAGGGGCGTGGAGCAGGTTCCACACTACCAGTTTCCAGCCATGTCTCTCAAAAGGGCCGTAAAGTCTTTACAGCAAATTCCTTACATTCATCTGTGTCAGAGCACTCGGCACACATTAGGCGTTTACACGGGAGGAAACACAATCTATTTGATGCTACACTGCCCACACGTCCAGAGCCCTCCTCCTCACACTGGAGATTCACAGTGTTTAACTTCCATTTCATATTCTGAACAGGCAGGCAGACAGGCAGGCGAGTGCAGGGAATGGACTCCATCTTGCTGTAAATCAGCATTTAAACACCCGACTAAATGTAATCTGGAAAGAGTCAACAAGAGGCCCCTCGCATTACGCTGCTCAAGATATTTGTTTTTATTTATTCTGGAATGTGCAATTGATTTTTGTTGTTCTCCCTAATGATGTATGCAAACGGTGAACTGAAAAAAGTCACACTTCATTTTTTTCCCCTGGCTGATGCAGCTCCCCATCTTTTAATATCAGGGGTGCTTATGAGAACAAGTGGAGGTTAATCTAGGGAGCGGGTCACAGCCAGTCAGCTCTTTGTAAATGTCAGCTGGGAGATCCAGGCCTCTCTTATTACCACACTAAACCAACAAAGCTGACGGCTCCAAGACGGATGTGTGACTTGGAGGTGTCTTCCCCCCCCCTACTTCTCACCACCATCACGGACCAGCCCCATCACGGAAAACCTTATTAATCAATCGATTTATCGCCATAAATCAGGCCAGGCTTTGATTATATCAGCAAGTCATGCAATCAATCAATTAGTCGGGACCTAGCGGCCCAATTTGCCTAAAGAAAGATGAATGCTCCCCCGCATCATCCATTTGGTTGTCCGTTTACCCATCAAACACGGCTGCTGTTGACTCCCAAGCCCAACATGCATCCTTTTATTGATTTCTGCAGATTAAACTTGCAAAAAGAATCAAAGGACACTTAACTGGCTGGGAATAATTCTGCCTTCATTTGTAGTGCAGTATGTTCTGCGCTGTCGTTTGATAGTGTTGTCTAATATCATCAAAACAACAAAGCGTAAATATTAAAATCCAGAATTCAGACTTCTTCTGACTGATCCAGCAGATGGAGGCGACAGCTACAGAGGATATTGCTTCCAAGTAAGTAAAGCCACTCGGAGAAAAAATGTGGCACAATGGGGCAAATCATGGATTATTAGCAGTCAACCCTACCCAGGTTTATATGGCAAGGCAAGGGGGACCGTGGGGGACTGAGCGAGGAAACAGCTGGATGAACAAACTGTGGGAAACATATGTATAATGACATATTTGTTTCATATTTTATCCCAACTGTGAATTCCAATCCACATTGTGACACCAGCTGCCTCGGTCCAATGCCTCCCATCTGCAACTCTGTGTCAGGATGTCTCCCAGGACGGGCTGGGAAACTTTGGGGACGACAAAAACCGACAGGAGCAAGTAGAGCACGACAGAGTGGGCTGCTAGAGCCTAGGCGTGCTTCTCCCCCAGCGGCAGGTTGGAGTGTGGCAGACTGCGGAGCTGCCGTGGAGAGGAAAGAACACTGGGTTGCTCCCCGGGGAGAAAATCTGTGGTGGGATTAGAGCCTCACCAGACCTGGTTCTGCTTCACACCCTCAGACCCCGCTGTGTTACAGCCAGGGAGGCCAGCGAGCTATCTGTGGGGGCTTTACAGTTCTGCCCAATCTCCCCAAGCCTCACCATGTAATTAGAGATAAAGACAGAGGGCTCGGCTACTCAACCTCAATTCTCCCAGCTTCACACAAGACTGCCCACCCATAGCCCCCAGAGGAAACCCCACAACACTGCCACTACACCAGCACCTGTGTACGCTCGCTAGCTGCAAACCCCATCATCTCCCGACCAACTGTTCCACAGACTAAACAGTCAAGATACTACAAGGTACGGTACATGATCATGATTGATTGGCGTTCAAATGTGAAGTGTCCTGAGGTTGCTACACTATGACTCACAATGGCACTGTGCTTTTTTTTTGACACCATATTCCACATATTATGCGTGTTGAAGAGGTTTCATATTGAAAAAATTCTCAGGTAAACAATAACCACAGTAAATAAGTAATTTTTCTTCATATCTAAAACTTCATCCAGGCAAGGGGGGAAAATTTAGAGGATATAGCAGAGGAGGAACTCTCGACTATATTCAAGAAACATAAAATTATACTATGGAGGGATCCATTATTCATCTCAGATACATTTTTCATTTAAGAGAGAGCTGGATATGAGCAATGATGAATGCATCGCCCAGGATGCAATTTGTATGTAAAATAACAGAAGATTACAGAATATGTTTTAAGTGCAAATGCAGTTTGTTGCCATCTAAGTAGAAAATGCATTCCTACAAAAAGGAATAAGACCTGAGCCCGATGATGCTGCCTCATAAAATCACTTAGCCCACAGCTAGGCCCCTCGCCAGTCCTTAGAAAGGGTCACAATGAGAAGCTCAAGTGATGAATGAGCCGACTGGAGTAGATTTTCATTCATATAATTTACACTACCTCTTGGCATGCCATTTGGAAATGTGGGATAAGTAAACCGAATAACTGAGGCTAATTCAACTCGCATCCAGCTCAGCAGCACACTTCCTTGAAATCCACCCTTCTGCAGCGAACACACACTTGCAGAGACGCACTGTTAGAAGCGAGTCTACGCACAAGTGCACACAAACATACAACAGTGTTTCGCTGCCTGCCAGGCATCCACATGTTCCTCTCAGGACTTGCTCTCTCCTCATCAGCTTCACTCGGTGCACACCGTTTCAATTGAGTGCGTCTCAAAGACACACAAAGAGCCTTCCCCTGCATTCACAGTACAAAGATTGAATACAGCCCCCTAACACAAGACATGCCCACCACAGAGCATGTAATACAACTCATTACCGGGCACGCAGGGTGTAGAGGGCTGTGATGGGAGAGACAAGCACAACAGGGAGAGAGAACAGGGGGCCCTTACACCAACATCTCCATCTTTCTTCACGACTAACAGAGCTCTAAAACCAGCCTTAATAACTAAAGCAATCCGATTGATTTTTGCAGGTTCTCTGAAATAAGTGGTGGAATTGAGAGGAAAACCAGAAATACTGTTTACACTTTGGTTGAAAGTGCCACACAGCCTGCAGGCCCTTGGACATCCCTTTTTACATGGTGGCTAGCACTCAGAGGTTATTTAAGGTCTGAACTGCAGCTTCCCCTCCTGCCTCTCCCAATCAGTGGTTGACCCACAAGCAAACTATGTCCAATCACAAAGAGGCAGGGGGACAGTGTATCTGGGTCAGCCACATTGATCTCAGTGCTGCACTGCATGGCTCTGGGGTCAGGTTTTTTGTGTGCTGACAACAGGGCACTAGGTTTGTTGCACGTGGAGGCAGAGTGAGGAAGCTGTGTTTGTAAGGTAGGGAGGAAGGAGGACGCCGAATGGGCTAATCCACCACTGCACACGGCCTCATGAACCTTCCCTCACCTCAGGGCAATCGCATGACCTGAGGCGAAGCATTACACACATTAAAAAGACATGAACTTCAGAGCATTGGAGTTTCAAGCACGCAATCAATGGGGCCACAGGTGCAAACATTTTCTGCACTGCCAGTGGAAT
>OMNN01053303.1:2220-16024 GCA_900302755.1 Chromis chromis
ACAAGTAAAAATATCTCAAACCGAAAAACTAAAAACAAGTTTATCTGTCTGGATACAAAGAAAGGATTTCAGAATTATTCTCTCTCTGTGCTTAAATTTATCATCCAGTGCAATTGCAATCATTGAATAGGGCCTGGATTTACAGAGGAAAATAGCATATTGTATTTAAAAGTCGTAATCTTGACTAAGATAAATGTACTGCTACAAAAAGTGGGGCCAACTTGTTAAATGAAGGTTATGAATCTCAATGCTCTGACATGCAGTGAGTTTGTTTTGATGGCTATCAACAAGATAATCTGAGCTTCTCTTCAAACTCTTTATTTGGTGCACCAACCAGAAGTTGTACAGTCGTGGCCAAACGTTTTGAGAATTTATGGTCAATCCTCAAGCTGCAGGTGGACAAACAAAACCCCACAAATTCTGACAAATTATCAATTAAACTGATTATTCATATTCCTCGGTCAGGATGTGGCCGAGAAGTTGATTGACAGCATGCCAGGGTGAATTGCAGAGGTCTTAAAAAGAAGGGTAAACACAGCAAATATAGACTCTTTGCATAAACTCAATTTATTGTCAATAAAAGCTTTTGACAATTATGAAATGCTTGTAATTATACTTCAATATACCATAGTAGCATTTTACAAAAAGATCTAAAAACACTGAAGCAGTGAACTTTGTAAGTACAGTCGTGGCCAAAAGTTTTGAGAATGACACAAAATTAGTTTTCACAGAGGCTCTGATGCATTTCTCAACTAATATTTGGTCACAAGCTCTGGAAGGCACAGTTTCAACCAAGCCCTCTAATGTCCCAACAACCACATCACAGTGGTTTGACTAGATTAGATTTGTTAGATTCAATTGTGAAGCATGGTGGTGGAAGCATCATGATGTGCAGATGCTTCTCAGCGGCAGGCCCTGGAAGGCTTGTAACGGCAGAGGGTAAAATGGATGCAGAAAAGACTCTTAGCATACAAAGTGCACAGAAAAGGTGAAGGTTTTGGAGTGGCTGAGACAGAGCTCAGACCTAATTAAGAATGTGTGGCTGGAGGAAGGACTCACTCATTATCCCTGTGCAACCTGACAGAGCTTGAGCAGTTTTGCAAAGAAGAATAGGGTAAAATTGCAGTGTCTAGATGTGCAGGGTTAATTAAGACCTATCTACACAGGCTCAATTGTGGCTAAAGGCGCATCTACTAAATACTGACTTGAAGAGGGTGAATACTTAAGCAATCACTTACTTTTTACATTTTATATTTTATTATTTGACATTACTTTGATGAAATCAGTTTTCACTTTGACATGAAATAATCTTTTTCTGTTTTTTCTTTTTTTGTCCAGAAAGCCAGATTAAATTGATCATGATTCAATGCTGAAAAGCAATAAAAGTGGGAAACTTCCAAGGAGAGGGGTGAATACTTGCACTATACTTTACTTTAGGCACTCTAAATGTAAAAGTCCCACACTTCACCTTTAAGCTGAATCTCATTGGAAAACTAGAGGCAGGAAGCTTTGTTCGTTGTTTCTAAGGCCTGCTGGATGCTGCATGTTCTGTATTTGAAAGGACACTTAATTTCCAGGCAGCCTTTCCTGCAGCAGTTACATGTTGTGAGTCCATCAGGAGTGTCTCTCAGCAGGAAGCTGTTATTAATTATGAAGCCACACTGTTCAACTTTTAGGTTTATGTGGCGAGAGGCTTTGCTTCGAAGATAGGCCTTCCGAGCATCCATCTCATGCTCGACACCCCATGTGTGTTTGACATTGTGTGTTGTGGGTTGCACACCTGTTTCACAACTGTATTTTCCACCTGGCAAATACAGTATGCATATTTCAGGCTGTAATTCTTCCAGTCCAACATACATACCAAACAGCAGACTTATGCTGCTGCCTTGTTCAATTCAATACTGCCTGCTTGTCAGTCAAACTTGCAGCATGCCTGTATTTCTATCAGTGCTGTAGGATACCTGACAGGTCATGTGAATCTATGTTTTCAACTTGCAGAAAGGTTGAAGGGGGACTCAGGTACTGCAGAGGGCTGCACTGCTGCTTCTGTATATAATGTGTAATATTTCTCCATACCTGACAATCCAACCGCCTTGCTACACTGCAGCAGAAATTCAAGTAGTGGTGATAACTCCTCAAGATTTGCTGGTGGAGTGTTCCTCCTTTTGGCATGACTGCTTATGGCTGCTGTGGTAGAGCATCCACTTATGTGCTGGTCAAGCACCTTCTTCTCCGCAGCTGAAGAGGTGTAGTCAATCCTGTATTCCACAGCTGCAAGGATCCTGCTCAGATTGCTCGAAAATAAACAGTAGGCTGGTGCATTTGTGACAGTCTTTCTTGACAGATGTGAGAGTTTTCACATACCTAGGTACAGATCTCTGCTATACCAGCCATACATTTTGCTTTTCCATTGCAGCTGATAAATCAACCAGGGCTTTAAAGGAGATTCATTAAGTTGCTAAGAGTGCATAATATGTGTACATACAAAACAAAAAGAAAAGGTCAGGTGAAAATACACCTTACATACAAAAAAGAACGCCACAAAAAGGCTTGAACGGTGAAAACATTTGCAAATCTTTGTTTGAACAGTGTTTCCACAGTTCTTTCTAAGATGCACCCATGTGCAGTAGTATAGGCACACATAGTGCGAGTGGTACAGCAGCACTGAGACAAGCCAGTTCATTTGTCTTGGTTTGTGGCCACACAATATGCCAGCTCTGTAGTGCTATAGGAACTGTTTGCACTAAAAATGTACAAAAAAAAACCCCATACTAGCCTAACTAACTAACTTAGCCAGCAGTCTGATCAGACTGATGTCCATGCCCTCAGGTCAAAACCGCATTGTGTTTTGAATAAAAGATAAAAGCAAAAATTAAAAACCTAGAAAGTGGGTGAAAAAAAAACATGAACAGAGTTTGTTAATTTTGGCAGCATGTTCAGTTTAAAATGCTTTTTTGGTCGATAGCTGACTCTCAAAAGGAAAAAGAGACTATAAATACAACACAATGTTACAAGTTTCACCTACACACTTAGGACCTGGGGAACATAGGGATGACCCCCACATCTGCTACACGCTCCTCTCTATGTACCCGTTTTTCCTAAATAGGGTCCTATGTTCCCCGTTTTTCCTAAAAAGGGTCCTATGTTCCCCGGTCACATACAAAGCGGGGAACATAGGACCCTTTTGGGTTTATCACTTGTTCCTTAGCCCATTATCAACATTTCCTGAAAATTTCATCAAAATCCGTTCAGAACTTTTCAAGTTATCTTGCTAACAAACAAACAGACAGACAAACAGATAAACGCCGGCAAAAACATAACCTCCGCTTCGCGCTTGGCGGAGGTAAAAAGGTGAACATAGGACCCTTATTTAGAAAAAGGGTCCTTTGTTCCCCGGTCCCATATAAAGTGGGGAACATAGGACCCGGGGAACATAGGTACGCTCACCAGATGTGTAGCACATGAAGGTAACTCGGATAAAGCATGCAAAACACGTGATCTTTAAATGTCTTTACAAAAGGTGTAAGAAACAACGAATCTTGATCGCAGCTGTGACTCAAAACTTCAAGTGTGTGCACCAACTACACATCATACAGTTTAACAGTGGAATAATGTCACATACTTCACAAATCAGAGGCTGATTGAATTTGGGTTTCTAGATAAAACTCCTGCATTAACCACAAACCCCTTCTTCCTCCTAAATCTCTAAATGTGTCAACGCTCATCCTGAATTTTAAGTGATCTATTTATCTCATATGCCAGGATTCCACTTTTTGTGCAAAAATGATGAGGCTCATAAAATATGATAAAGGGACACTGGTAGAAGGTGTTTCCTCTGGACTCCAGCTTTCCATTCTTCACTGCCAAAATTAAACAAGCTTTAGATCAGAAGCTCTATTCATCTGTGCTGGAAAAAAAAGTGATTACAGCCCCGCTCTTCGTCAGATCTCAATCCCCCCAGAGACATGGCAGTCGCCTGTCTAATATCTATGACTCCAGCCGCCCACTCTCGCTCCCCAAACAGCGCTGTCTGATTTCGAACACCATCCAACACCTCCAGCGCATGTCCCAAAGATTTTTCCAGTCTGCCACTGAACCACAAATCCCCAAGCGGCGTCGTTGTGCTCGCTGTCAAACACCAACAACGATGCTTGTTTTCAGCTGTTTGTTTCGATCTCTGCCGTCAAAGACAGAGTGATGCTTTGTGGTGTCAAAGTGGGATATGTCATTGTTTGGATAATGGAAGGAAGAATTTGCCCGGGGCTACAGGTGGCCTTGACCGTGAAGCATACCGAAAAACATCATAGAACCCTCTGTATTTTAAGTTTCATCTATGTCAGCTTTTGATTTTCTTGATTCGGCATGCTGTATTGCCAAGTGTATAACTGAAAAGCAAATGATTGTTTATCAGTCTTGCTTCTGTTGGGGGTGAAGATATCTCCTAAAATGAACAAATATGTATGAGACTTACCTAAAGTTTTGAATGAAACACCCACAACTAAAAAAACTAAGCTAATAAGTTAGAGAACATGGATGGTATATAGCTGGATTTGAAACAATTAGCAAATGGCTAATAGCTTTGGATGTAGAAAATAGAATGTCATGCTATATTTAGTGAACTATTATAGAACATGAATTCCCATAACAATGCATTTCTCATATTTTCCAGAATGGTCATTAAAAGACATGAGAGACATACGCCAGTGGATGAGCAGCTATCCTGGAAGTTACATGACGGCAGGTTTTCCACAAACATCAGCAGAGAGAACTGAAGTCCATTTGGAGATTCATCTAACAGCCACAGTAATGTGAGACTTGGAGCTGTAGCAGATCACATTACAACATTAACTATACCCACCCCCCCACCTTTTCCTCCCTAACTATCCTCCTACGTACCTCGTAATTCTCTCCTTCACAGTCACATAAACTGTCCTCTCGTCATTTCTCCCCCCTGCCTCTAATTCTCTGCCTCTAAGACATTCGAAGAAAACACCAGTGAGAGAAAGAAGAGGAAGAAAGAAGAGGGAGAAACATTAGTAAGAAGCGACAGAGGCCTCAGTGACACGTTCTCTCCAGACCCGTGGCTCAATTTCTTTCAAACCCTGCCAAACTTTTGAAGAGGCACCCTTTTTCTCAGCTTATAAATCGCCTCCCTATTCACCCTCTAAGAGAGCACACACACATGTACTGTACCTAGACATACACACAGTGTGCACACACCTCTCCAGGCTGCAGAAATCTTGGCAGATCCCCTCTGACAGACAGGCAGGAAGATCAGAGCGAGGTGAATGATGGAGAGGGAGGCAGAGGGAAGAGGGATGGAGGGGTGAGGGATAACAGTCAAATGAATGACAGAATACAGGTGTTTGGCTTTGCCAGACAACTGCTAGGCTGCCTCCACTCCCTCCGGCATCTGATGGTATCAGACTACTCCACCGTTATTGGCCGCCAGTCTGAAGAAGTCAGACAGAAAGCTTCAGCTGGGAGTGGAGAAATGGTAAACTGAAGAGGAGGAGGAGGAAAGGGGAGGCCAGAGGGAGAAAGAGGTGTTTGACAAAGAGCGAGAGAGCGAGTGCTCCTCTTCAGGAACATCCCTCCCTCTGTTGCTAACATTTGGCTGAACTTTCAGATGGGATCCTCCCTCATGACTTATCCTCTGTAGGGTCAGACAGACAGAGAGAGAGAGAGGACTGGAACAAGACAGTACAGAAGGTGCTCAATAGAGGTAACAGTCAAACAAGAAGGGGTGAGAGAATAGGGGTGACTCCTGCATTACCAGCGCAGTATTACACATTTAAAGAGATGTAAGGTGTGGTGATGAGAAACAGAATTTGGGTCAGGGAAAACCTTTTTTTTTGGCAGTCACAGTGGGTTAAAGATACAAGTAAAAACAGCACAGTAAAGGTCTTAGAGATGCATATTGACCTAAATATCTGGCACCAAGAGTGAGCAATGGTTCTGCTAGAGTCATCTGAATAAAAGGGCAGAGCTGCCATGAGCCACTCTGAGTCTGTATTGCTTGTGTCTAAAAAGGGACAAATTTAGATTTAATTTCAAAACTTTAAGAGAATACTAAAAAAAGAAGAGGCGTAAGCTAAAATGTCCAGCATAGTTGTCCAGCTATGGGAGTGACTGGTGTGATGGCAATGTACACTCTGGACAAAAAGCACAACTTCTTCTAACGCTAGCTCTTTGTCAGGTACAGGATGATCAAACATAGGGAGGCAAACATAGGCCAGTCCGATAAAACAACAGTGGTACGTACTGGCACTTCATCAATGGCAAAAGGAAAATAGTTTGAGAGAACGTTCGATAGGCTCAGCAAACTGCCATGAAAGCAGACAACAAAAACACAACGACTGGCTGCATGGGCCTCTCATTGTCACCGTCTGCGCTGGAAGGGACAAGGTGTTGCTCTTGCAAGATGAGCTTTGTGATCTAAAGACAACCTTGACCCTGTGTCCCCCACCTCAGCCACGCACTCTTTACAGCCTGCTTTGAGGGGGACATCAGGGTGCACGCCGAGGTACCCCAGTTATTGATATCGTCTGAAATTAAGCATTGCATCATGATAAAACTTTCAGCTTTATTTCCCAGCTCTATTTTCTTACAAAGTGAAGGTAATGGGTGTTAAGGGACAGTATTGGATTATCTAGCAATGCCAATCTGCCCATACCCCTGCCGACCATGCTTCTATTGAAGAAGATGGAAGCTAATATGTGGTTTTGGCACTCAGTGTATTTGAGACGTCTTAGTTGCAGTCAAAGTTAGTCTGTCTAGTCTGAAAGGTCCTCTTGTCTTTTTTCTCTCTCTCTCCAGACAGTGTTTTCTTGCAGAGCTGTGGTGAGGAGCTCAGGGGGGAAAGAGTAGAAAGACTGGTTGTACACACAAAAACTGAAGCTCCTGGTACAGACAAACTAAACAGCATTACTGCCTTCAAAGCAAGAAAGTCCTGAAAGTGTGTGTCGTTATCCCCATTTGTACAATTCATTGCAAATACGCCCCGAAGACACTCGATTCTTGGATAGAGGTTGCGGACTAGAACGCAGGCGGGGAGATTATGCTGTGTGGCCGTTCCGAATGTGTCTTTGTCAGACAGCACGTCACGTAATTTGAAGCATACCGAGGCTTTATTTACACTGTACACATAGACGAGGGCAGAGTGTGTATACGTTACAGACCATGTGAGAAAAGTCAGGGAGGTCTCTGTTGATCGTGTCCTGTTGTTACAGCATATGAAGTCATCACCTCATACTGTATGCTATTATGTAGATAAGGAGCAAACTGTTTCACCGCACACAGATAGGCGAACAAAACCATCCTGTCTAGCAAGAACATGAACATTTAGCTTGAAGAAATCAATTTAGATAAAACATTGACCCCAGTAAAGATTAGAGACATAAACAGGAGGGAAGGAGGATACACATAATCCCCTTTTCATTTCATTTTTCTTTGCCTCTGTATTTTCTTTCTCTCTGCTGAATGCTAATTCTTTTCTGCAGCATGCCAAAGCTCACAATGGATAATCTGTATGGTAATAGAACTGCTTGAGCCCAACTTAACACATAAATGTGTCAGAAACTCAGTCGGAATACAAAAAAAGAGAGAGAGAGAGAGAGAGAGAGGAGAATGTGAAAATGAATCCCCCTTTCTCAAAAACCCTGCCATGATATTCAGAGGTATTAATTTCTAATTCTACATTTTCCATGTTCAGATGTTCAGGAAAGAGGACTAATAGCTGAAATTATATTTGGTAATAATTCATGCGGAGTGGACTCCCTTTGAGCACTGGAGGGACCCGGCTCTAATTCATCAGAAGGAATCAGATAACAGCTCTGTGATATCCATGTTTTAAAACATCTGCTGCTTGCTCAACGTTTCATCAGGGAACATGTTTCAGAAAATATGACCAGAAAATCCATCAGACATCTGCAAAACGGGCAAGTGGCAACACAATCCATGGAAGAGCAGATTGTATGTCCCTTTGGTATATGTCTATGCAGACATTTGTTTGTAAATCATGTGATATATCAGTGTATCTCATATATCAACTTCACGTTACATTTATCAAGATAAAGGGGCATTTTAAAAAGTCGTAATGCTAACAGTGGCTACACCAAGTTAACTCATGGCTAGCGGGTTAAAACCACAGATGTTCCTCTCACATAAGTGATGTCAGTGTGAAAAAAAAAAGTATGTTAGCATGTATGAAATTCTTACTGTTCGCCTGTTCAAGTAGAACAGCAGGATTTTCACTTCTATCCACAGTCTTATTCAAATCCAGGGCTCGGTCCAGAACGCTACATTTTAAAAGCCAAATCCGCACTTTGTGTTGAAAAAGAGGTTTTCTACCTGGGGTGTTTTCCACCTTTTACTTCTGTTACTTGTACAGCTTCTGGCACACAAAAAATCTCTTTGTTAGAATAAGCTGTCAGTGAATGTGATTTCTTTTCCACCACCACCATGTGTGCACATCTTGCAACGAAGCCCCCGTCAATACTGTGAGACTGCGCAGTGCTAATGGCGAGTATGTAATTCTATATAGCGGCATTACAGCCTAATGTGATGAGTACGGCGGCAATGGACAATACCAAGTGTAATGAAAGCCAGGTAGAATGTACAGTACAAGAGTAAGCCCTCAGTGTGACTGCAGCACAGAGAAACATGACAATATGTATGGTTATTGTTACAACAAAGTCCATTGGGGCAGTAATAAAGTCAGGACAATAATATAGCTACAGGGGGTAATGCGGCACAATTTCATGTTGCATCTACAGCTTAGCCATTTTATGGGGACATAATATCAACAGTGCTGTCATCGCAAGAGAAGACGATTTAAATAATAGAAGGTTAGCAGGTAGATTGCAATGGTTCACCGATATCCGAGGATCCAAACCTGCTGAGAAACAAGGTACGACTGTGCTTTTCACAGTTCTTCCACACAGCTGGAACCCAAAGAAGATAGCACGCAGATCTAAAAACAAAAAAAAAGAAACAGCACCAGCTTATATCCTGAATTGGCAGAAATTAATTATGCACTTTGATCATCATAGCCAATCACAATTAAAGGAAAAATAATGAGGGTAAATTTAATACACGGATCTTGTTTTGATTGTAGTCTACATTTAGAAGTGCTGCGTGTGTAAATATCCTCTCCAGGCTTTGAGGTTTGTACAGCTTCTAATATTAAGACAGAGAGAGATACAGAAAGGAGGGGTGGAAGGAGGTAACAAAAGGGGTGCGCCACCTCCTCCCTCCTCCACCTACAAAGCCCGCTTTGTTAATTAGCCCGTGCCACATCAGCGTTTTCTAATGAATCCTTTTGGATGTGCCTCGTCACAGGGAGATCTGGTCTGTTTGTTCAGGAGGACGCGGAAAAATTAAAAGTGCTGAAACTCCCTGTCCTCGCTGGGATCATGTTCTGACAGCACCTCAAAGAATTCACTCATATGTGTACACGTCAATATGAGCATTGTGGTGCACTGATTCATACACGGCTTTAAAAAATATTTGGTGGATATGTGAGAGCGCTCGCAGAAAGGCACTGAAAAGGCCCATGTCTCTCCGCTTGTGTATACAGGCGGTAGATGTGTCTCGCTTCTTAAGCGGCCCGCTAATCACACAAATTATTGCTTCCAATTAGCGCTGTGGTAGTAATTAATTCCCCCACTATCACATCGTTTAGCGTGCTTTCACACCATGGCACCTGTTTTCCCCAATCTTGCCACCCTTGTTTGTTTATTCCATAGACATTATTTGCATTTAAAGGTTTAATGAACAGTGTGAGCCATTCGCCACCGGTGGAGGGATGTTGTGAAGGCACCAAGGGTCATGGACAATGGGACTACAAAGCAGCGCCGGGGAAGACTCCCACAGAGAGCGTTCCTTACGCTAACAGCGACTGCGCCCTCCCTTCCTCCTCCACCTCTCTAATATGGATTAATAAAGTGATAACGCTCTTTGTTAATTAATATGAGCATGCAGTACTAATTACTTTGCTGTACGACAAGCAAGCTGTTGAACCCGTAAAAAGGAATGGTGTCAGATCAGGCTGGCAATGCTACAACACTGGGGCTGTGTTCTGACTAGTAATAGAGTACAGGGGGCAGAGAGAGGGAGAGAGCGGAGTGAGCGAGTGAGGTTTGTGAATAATCACAATGCAATCAAGTAGCTCTGATATTCATAAGAGCTGTTGAATATGCAGAGCAAGAAAAGGCTGTGCCAGTCAACATTCAGTGGCAGGCCCACACACACACTTCATACCGGAGCTGTGGAGCAGCGCGAAAGGCAGCCACATAATATATTCATGGACGCTTTCGCTTTACAGCTGGCCAGGATGAAATCCGCTTTCAGCAGCTTTATTTGCTAAATGTGACATTTCTTATAGTTTCGGCGCTCTTGTAGTTCAGTCCAAAGCTCACTCTAGAACATGTGTTCCAGCTAAATTGAATGCTTAACTCTTCGCTGCATTGTGCTGAGGATATACGCTAACAAACAAGGAGCGTCTGCCAGCTGATTTCTGCGCAGGCTAATGGAGGTTAGGATTTAGATTTGATTCCGATGGCACATGGTTAACCCTAATCCTAATGAAAATGGCGTTGACAACAACATTAACCTCTTGGAGATCACAGTGATAAATATGACTGACACGTGATTAATTAAATATGTTTTGCCATCGTTTCGAGAAGGTACAGTACATTTGAAACAAAAGCTTGAGGGCCGCAGACTAATAGCAAATGAGTGGGTTTTTACAACCACGCAGGGAATTTACTATTTAAAATGTACCCTTGGTGTGTATTTCATGAACGCTTTCCAAATTTCACCCAACAAAGTAATAAAAAAAGAAACATTTGGACCTATTTACAGTAATATGTCGCCGCATTAAAACAGCATTTATACCCAAAAAAGAAAATCCTAATTTTATTTTATTTTTCTAGATTTTCTGTTTGTTTTTCTCTTGGCTATGGATGCATCATGGAACTCTTGCTCTCAATATATTTAAAGAAAAGCAAAAAAAACACACTTTAAAGCAAGCCAGGATTTTAAAGTGAATTAAATTATTTGACAGTAATGATTATCAGAACTTAGCTGTAAGATTGCTAAATATAGCTGGATATGTAGCTCTATGTCATCTCCCTCTATTTAGCCCATTACATTTCACATCACCGTGTTTAGAAAACACAGAATAAATGTCTTTCCAATTAAGAAAGCAATATTTTTCTTTCATCAGAGAAGTTTCGGCGTCTCTCTTCTATGCCGTGCAGCTCTAGTGTAGCCTTTAGTGGTAAATGTCAGCGACTGTGAGCCAGAACATGTAACTTTTCCTTGTATTACATGAACAGAGCGAGATTGTTGCTTTCATAACACCGAGATCTGTTTCCTTGCACACTCTTCCCCCTACTGGTGTAAATTCATAACCATGGGACCAAACCATATGTTGTGTACTCATTAACATATTGATATCTGTTATCTATAATTCATGGAAACATGTTTTGAAATTAATATTCAAAATAAGATGCTGTATTTTGATTGTAGGGGGTGTGTGGGAGCAGATATTTAGCTGCAGTCAGGGCAAAATGACTTTTTAATACATGTATGTTTGAATGCCCGTTTGTTTTATTTATTCGTGTTTCTGCTGCTGTCCAGTCGCGTTTAACCGACATTTTCTCTGAAAGGATTAACTAAAATCAATGAACCTTTATAGGTCCTATCCATCATGAGTGACAGATACAAGGATAAAAGGATGACTTCAGCTTTACATAGATTTCTGACACTTTCAAATAGGAAATATTCCTCACAGTGAAGGAGAAATACAGAAAGATTGTCCCACCTCACAACGCAGGACGTTGTCTCTGGCGTTACGTTAGTATTTGTCTGTTGCGGTGCTATTAGAGTGACTCCTTCTCGAAGCAAGAAGCAATTTTTTTTTATCAGGTTAAGAGGGAATGCAAGAGTGTGTGCCTGCGTCATGGTTCTCCAAATTAAAAGGTCTTCTAAGACTGCAACCAAAATGTCTTCCTCAAAGTCAAGAGGACAAAAGATAGCAATGCATTTTTTTTTCTTGCAAATAAATTAAAATAAAAAGGGATATAAGCAGCAAGTTGGAAAGTAAAATCATATTTTATTAGGCTAACAAACACTCCAAAAAGTTGCATTGTTGATTATTTCAGTGTTTCACAAATACCCAAATGCAGCAGGTCAGAGAAGCCTTAGGAAACAAGTTGCATCTCTCTGCATGCGGCTACGTAGAGGAGGAGGAGGAGGAGGAGGAGGAGGAGGAAGGGCTCCAGTGTGGTATGAAGGAGCGGAGGCAGAAACGCTCCTCTAAAGTAGGTTTGATGAGAATTAACGGCACTAGAAGACGAAGATTTTTTGACAATGGTTATTAAGAATTAATCAGGCCGGTGCTCAATAATTTATTGTGCTTCCCGAAGTCCCCCATTAATTTTTGAACCTCTCCATCCCAGTCCATTATTTGCATGAATTCAAATAAAATTTCTAAATAATGTGTTGCTTGAGTGACATCAAAGTATTCACGGGGCAAAATATCTCGATGTAAAAGCACGGCTGAAGCCTGTTGTTACGTGCATGTAAATTGTTGCGCTGTAGGAATGCAGAATTAATGGCAAGGCGCCTGACAGACACGTTTAACCTCCTAAAATATCACGTTCAGGAGTCGATAAATGAAATATCGAGTCTTTAATTCGAATAATTCTTCAAATATGTAAATACTAAGTAGGTGGGGTTGAACAGTTTTAAGTATTTGCAGGGTAAAGCTGATGTTGAGTTTCATTTTTGTGCATTTCTAGGACATTTTGGAGGCACACTGAAACTGCATTACAAGCAATAATAAATATGTCAGCCCAGAAGAGGCTCCACATCACGTAAGTCTGTGTTGTATGTTCATTTACAGAGCTGCCATAAGCAGACACGGCTGTACGGCAATATAGAGGTTGGCTGTTAAAGAATATATTGACAAACACATCTCAAGTAGTTGTTTTTAATAAGCTCAGAAGCTCTGTGTAGAAAAAGAAAAAAAAGAAATCACATGCTCATTGTAATTATTTTATAACAACCGCTGGATTCCTTTGATTTATGTAGTAAATGCGTTTTTAATAAAAGTGTAAGAAGAGAGGGGAGAAGCGAGAGCAACAAAAAGAGGAGAGATGAGATGAGATGAGAGAGCAAGGCGAGATGGGAGAAGAGAAGACAAGATGTTGACTCTCAGTAGTAGTCAAAGATAAATCACATTTTTCTTTTTTCCCGCAAAACACTGTAATGAAAAAAAAAGAAAAAGAAAAACACCTCACTGTCCAACACTAGAAGTGGGCTATGCCATCACGGCTGTCTTTTATCAGAGACAAATCTAATACCCTTGATTCAAAGTAACAGCAGAGTGGTCATTAGGGTATTATGTGTAGCCTAAAGCAATGGTGTCAGCTTCCCTATGCTAATGGGCCCATGGCCTGGAAAAATTAGCATGGAGCTCTCTGGGGCACGGAGGAGATCACCTTGCTCTCTTGCTCTCCACTGTTGTTCTCATTAAATATAAAGAGCAGTGCTCATCACCATTTTTAAAACCTGTCACACCTGCATTCACAAAGTGATTCCAGATTGACACAGAGCGACAACTTTTAGAATATTTTAAACCGATTTAAAGAAAAGAAAACAAACACCGTGCATGTAATGTGTGTGTGTTCTACGCCCTTAAATGAAAACAGAATGTACATTGCTTTACACTTGCATACTGAGATTTAAAGATGTATTCTGTGATGGAAAGTAACTAAATACATTTACTGCAATA
>OMNN01053313.1:0-12422 GCA_900302755.1 Chromis chromis
TGGATGTAACAGTCTGCTGCTGAAGGAGCTGCTCAAAGACCCCACAGTGTCATGCTGGGGGTGAGAGGTGTTATCCATGATGGATGCCAGCTTGGCTAACATCCTCCTCTCACCCACCTCCTCTATGGAGTCCAGTGGACAGTTCAGGACAGAGCTCGCTCTTCTAATCAGATAAATGAAACTATCTTTCAAAATGTGATACAAGCATCAAACTTGGCACAAATCCACCTTAGGGGTTACGTTTTTGAAAAAATACACAGATTCTCACTACAGTAACCGATTTAGTTGATCTTGGTGTTAAAAAGTAAGTTCTCAAGTATGAGGAATCCAAAATACAACTCTAAGATCTCTTTGGAGCTTCTTTCTACCATTTATAGCCCAAAACAGTGCAAAATTAACAGGGAATATGGCATCTGCAATGATATGAAACAAAATTTTATTAAGAGTGATACATGCACATCTACAACACGTATTTCTATTTAACCCTAACCCTAACCCTAAGACCTACTGCACTACTATAGCATTATGTAGGTTAACCACAGTTCTGTAATTTTGATCCAAAGTCCCAAATAAGATTTAAAAAAAAAAGCTTCTTAGTGATTCAGAAGTCCAAAACCAGATTCTGCATGGTCTAAAATGTATGATTCGGTACCAGAATCATCCATATTGGGCAAGTCTGTGTATATTTATTGTGAAAAGTAATATTTCGGTATTGATTATGGCGGCCATCTTGAAAAAAATGCCAGCCATCCGAAATTTCAGGTATATTTTTCAAAAAGGTAACCCCCAAGGAGTATTTGTGACAAGTTTGGTGCTTGTATCACATTTTTAACGATTCACCTGAATGCACAATATTAGTTACTTGGTGTTACAGCTTTAACAAGAACTGCAATGTAGCTAACAGCAGTTCACAACACTTTTTGGCACAGCACTTGTCTCTCGGGGTCCCTTAGGTCTTTTCTGTGGATATATCAAGGGGAACCGATCTGTGTGTTAAGGTCCTCCTTAAAATCAATATGTGCACAATAAGCATATATTCCAACGGAGTTGTTGTATTTTATATATACAAAAATATTCACACAGAAATCAACTGAAAAGGTTAAGTTAAATGAAGCTCCTTTCAACCATGTACTTCTTTCAGTTGATTTGACGGCAACTGTATCAACTAGCACACTTCTAACGTTTTCGTGAAAGTGGCAATCATAGGAGGTCAGACCTAGTAAGATTTCTGCAACAGTTTCAGATGGCATAAGTCTGAACTGAAAGCTGTCACGTTAACTGATAAGCATGCACAAATGCCGTTTTTTTTTGTTTTTTTTTAAAATCTGTGTGAAGTGATTAGGGAAACCCTTTTCAATCACAAAACACCTCTCTCATTACCTTTACCCCAAAATTCCACATCTTTAATAATATGAAATGTCTATGAAAATAAAACTTTATTGTGATTAAAACAGATCAGGTCAGATTAATGAGAATTCCCAGTAATGAATGCAATCATCATTCATTTATACCAAACTCATTTCTGTGAAAATTCTTTGTTGGCAATTCACTCCTTTTTCAAAGCTTTTAGCTGCATCTCACATGAGGGACCGCACTTTCTGCTGATAACAGCCAGGAGAAGAGGGTGTGAGTTAAAAAACAACAGCAGAAAAACTAAGAGCCGGAAGCCTTTGCACTGGGAATAATTCCAAATTTATATTGCAAGTAAAATTTGTCTTACACTGAAATGCAATGTACTGTCAAGTACTCATTATCATTGTTGCATTTAGATATCCTGGGCCATATGTTGGGAGTCCATCATCAAAATGTAGTAAACAGAATTAAATGTTAATTTTCCCATAATACAGTTAATCACAAAAACACAATTTTGCCAGTTTGATTTGACTTTTATTCTAGCTTGCAGATCACACACATCAAATAACCCTGGAAATAAACCCATGAA
The DNA here is from genome assembly GCA_900302755.1 of Chromis chromis. Taxonomy (NCBI): domain Eukaryota; kingdom Metazoa; phylum Chordata; class Actinopteri; family Pomacentridae; genus Chromis; species Chromis chromis. Next base: position 1,943 of record OMNN01053313.1, read on the forward strand.
TAAATGAAACATTATCACAAGGGATTCCATGACAATATCAAATCAAAGATATGTTCTCAACCCTAGTACCGAGTCAAAGAAATTAAAGCTCAAGTGAAAAGCTTTCCTACAACATCAAGTATTATGAAGTTGGCTGTAATGATACTGTCAATACATATTTTCATGCCATTACCACAAAACCAATGGATAAACAAATAAATACATAGTGCATTTAGAAATCATGGATAAAATACCAAAAAATCCGAGTCACCATAGTGTTAAAGTCAGAAAAAAAAAGTACAATAAAAAGCAAGGAGACATTTAAACAACAGTGTTAAAACAGATTAAATCTTTTAAATTGAAACCAATAATGTGCTTATTCAGACAGCTGGAATGTTTACTTGTTCTTTCCCGACACCATTACACCAAACTCCTGGATGGAGATTTCTTTATTTATGTACTGCTGAAGCTGGCCGTTTGTGATGTGCCCAAAACGCAATGCATCATCGATGGAGAACTTTTTCCCTGATTTCCTGTCATGAAGCACAGAGGATTCTCCTTTGGGGCCCTTGACCGTAATCTCCTCCCAGTCACACTCCTGGCTCTGCAAGTTGACAAACATCTTCCAGTCGATCAGCCCCAGCTTGTAGGCCTCCTCTGGTCGCATCTCTTTGCCTGTATCTGGGTCAATGACCACAATGGACCTGCGGAGATGGCTCTCCCTCTGTTCCCTCTTCATCCTAACAGCTGCCAGGTTCTTCTGAAGTTTCTCAATCTCCTCATCCTTCTTGAGTGCTATGCCCCTCAGGTCTGTCAGTTCCTTCTGCAGTGAAACAAGCCTCAACTCCAAGTTCTTTCCAGCATCCCTTGGTGCAGCCTCAGTGATAAGTCGAGTCTCTTTGCTGGTGATCTCGATCTCGGACCGCAACTTGCGGATCTCATTCTGCAGCCTTTGGTTTTCTTGCTGCAGCTGGTTACTTTCATCACGAATGTAGTCCAGTTCTTTAGTAGACTTGGTGTTAGAGAACTCCATATCAGAGAGCTTGGACGTCAGGGTGGACAGCTCTACGTCAAGTTCTCGTCTTCTCCTTTTCTCTTCCTCCAGAGTTCTCCTTAGGTTCTCAATCTCAATCTCAGCGTCTGGGTCCCTCTCAACTTGAACCTTCTCAGTGCGGACAACTCTTTCCTTCACATCCATCTTCTCGAGGGTGAGTTGCTGCTGGATCAGGGCATTGAACTCTTTCTCAAGCAAGATGCGTTTGTGCCTCTCTTCATCAAGCTGAAGTTTGAGGATAGAATGTTCCTTCTCCTGTTGAGGATCCTGTTGCAAGACTACCTTCTGTTTGACAGTCACTTTCTCACGATTCTCTTTGTCACGGATCTCAAGCTCATTAAGTCTGCCCCGAAGCCTTTGGATCTCTAGTTCTGCATCACGGCGTGCCCTGCGCTCACGCTCCAATTCTTCCAGTTGCAAATCCAGGTCAGTCTTCTGTCTCTGCAATTGGTAGAGCTCTGTTTTTAGGCTCTCCTTTTGTTTTTGCTCATTGTTGATGTTCTGTCGGAAGCTGTCACACTCTGACATGAGCAGAGGATCTTCTTCCATCTTGACCACTTCTTGCTGAACAATCTTCTCACGGATCTGAGACAGATCCATCTTCCTTAGTCTGATCCTCTCTTCTTGGCCTGACCGTTCCCTCTCAAGGTCGAGGCGTTTTTTCTGTTCATCAGCCAGCTTCTTTTTAAGAATCTCAATCTCTTCTTTAGTCTTGGGATCTTCTCTGTACTGCAATACTTCATTGATCACCTCTTTAGTCTGCACTTGGGGTTTGGTGTCTTTCCATCTCGTAATTTCACCACGAAGCTGGCGAATTTCCATCTCAGATTTCTCTGTCTCGTGGGTTTTATCTACAATTTCATTGCGAAGTCTCTCCAGTTCTCTTTCAGTCTGTGGATCTGTCTTGTATTTGATTACTTCTTTGATGGTCTCTTTGACTTCCACTTGAGGTCCTCTGTTTCTTAGCATGATCAGCTCATCATTCAGGGATCTAAGCTGCAGATCTGCATCTTTATACCGTCTCTGTTGCTCTACTAGTTCAAGACGAAGGTTGGCAACCTCATTCTCAGCCTTGGGGTCAGGGCGGACAATCTCCCGCACTTTCTCCTGAATAACAACTCTGGACTTCTCATCCTCTAGGCTTGTAATTTTCCTCTGGAGGTCTGCCTTTTCCCGCTGTGATGATCTTCGTCTAGTTTTCTCATCTTCATACTGCCTTCTAAGGTTTTCTACCTCTCTTTCAAAGGCAACATCTTTCTCTACTTTCAGCACCTCCTTGATGGAAATCTTCTCCTCTGCCATTGATTTCTCCTTCTCTAGCCTTCTGAGCTTCTCCTGAAGAAATTGCAGTTCATCCTCCAGCTGCGCTCTGTCATTGATTTCTTTCTGTTTCCTGTCAAGGAGCACCCGGTACTCTGTTTCAAGTTGGGGGTCATTCTGGACTTTGATCACCTCCTCTTCTGTGATCACCTCCTGTTCCCTGTTCTTCTCCTCAGCCAGGAGTGTCACCTGTTTTTGTATCTGAATCAGCTCATTGTCTTTCATCAACTTCTGCCTTCTTAGCTCTTCCAGGTCCTCACGAAGCCTGCGCACCTCCTCTTCCTGACCACGATCTCTTTCTATGCGCAACACCTCCTTCACTGTGTACTGCTGTGCCCCCTCTTTGACCTCTGTCTCCATGCCACGCAGCTTCAACTTGAGTACCTCGAGGTCATTCTCCAGCACATGGGTAGTGCGGCGCTCCTCTGACAGTTTCTGTTGGACCTTGTGGACCTCCTCATCCAGCTGGGGATCTGGAACCTTTTTAATCAGCTCCTTCTTGACAATTGTATCCTGGGGCTTCTGTCCTTCAAGGACATAAATGTCAGTCTGAATGGTCTCAATTTCTTTTTCTAGCTGCTCCCTCCTCTGGATCTCATCTTCCAGCTGCTTCTTAATTCTCCATGGCTCTTCTCCTGGGGGAGCAGCATGGACTGACCTGACATTTGCAGTCTGGATTAGAGGGACCTCAGGTTGCTGTAGGGGGAAATTATCATTATTTATGCTGCTTTCATTAATGTTAATGTTATTATTGTAAATATGATTTTGAGAAAATGTTTCACCTGGTTGAGAAGACTTTGGGCAAACTCAAGATTCTGCAGCCGTTGCTTGTTTACAGCATTCACCTCAGTAAACTTAGCCTCAATGGCAGCTTCCTGCAAACATTGAAATAACATCATGGAAAGCACATGCAGAAAATCCATAGCTTACTCCAGTGGTTTAGAACATGTTTGACTTCTTATCGTTTAAAGCAGGGGTGGGGAACCCTGGTCCTTGAGGGCCACCAATCCAGCATGTTTTAGATGTTTCCCTCTTCCAACACACCTGATTCAAATGATCATCTCATCATCAAGTTCTGCAGAAGCCTGATAACGATCCTGATCATTTGAATCAGGTGTGTTGGAAGAGAGAAGCATCTAAAACATGCTGGATTGGTGGCCCTCAAGGACCAGGGTTCCCCACCCCTGGTTTAAATCTAAACTACCTAATTTCATCCCTTTAACCTTGTCACAACTTGAACGTGTCTGTATATGGCACGCAGGTCAACAAGAAAGTAATGTTTTGTTGTTTCTTTTGAGTAGTTTTTAGAAGAATTAAGAAGGGGAAAGGATCTGGCATTTCAGAAAAGGAATCAATATTGGGCCAAAGTCTGAAAATTTTGGTTTCCTAAGAAACTATTTTAATTTCAAACCTTGCTACTTTTTGTGAACCCTAAGATTGATCCCATAATAGGTTGCAGGGTGACCACCCCAAGACTACCTCTGCCACAAGCTACATATATCCAGTTTGATTATATGAAGAACAGTAGTTGAAGAAGATATTATTTTTTCCAAAGTTGTAGCTCGGCTTTGAGTAAAGAATTTTTTAAAAGCAGATACATGACAGAGCCTTGTAATCATATTAAAAAGACTCTTCATCAACTGTACACATCAAGATCAGGTTACTTGTCCACTGTCTTCTGCAGCTCTGTTGTTCGCTGTGTGGTTTGAGAAAACAACTCTTACAATGTCTCTGTGATGAGGAAGACTGTGCTACAGGCTACTATGGGAAATGTTGGAACCAGTATTTCCGAGGTTCTTATTAATCCTAGGTACAAATACTTGACAGTGACTGCTGTGCCTTACCTCTCCCTTGACTGTCATTGCAGGTGATTCCAGTCTGCTCCTCTTGTATGTCTGAGGTACAATTCCATCCTCAAGGTCAAGGATAGATCTGAATTTCTCAGTTTCATTCTCATAGTCCTACAAAGAAGAAACAGTGAAGCATTACTGAAGCTTACTATATTTTTGTAAACTAAAGATGGTTGTAAAAAATCAATGTAAAATATCTTACTTTGACAGCTTGTTGGTAAAGATGGGCATTTTTGGAGACATTGTTCAAGTCAGATTCCTTTCTTGCAATATCAGAGAGCAAGTTCTGTTGAAACAGTGTTTTAGATTTATTATAAACACCAGTGACAGAATATTCTTCTCCAACGGGAAATATTTAGTAATAATTGCCCTGTTTCTCGTCACTCTCACCCTCTGATTCTTCAGCTTGGTCTCCACTTGTCTTGTGTCATCAGTTTCACGGGGTTCATAGTTGGGGACACGAGACAGCCAACTGTTCAAATTGTCATAATCATTGCGGTAATTGCCGTATGCCACCTTAGCTCTCTGCAAGCTCTGAGACCTGAAACACACAGCATTATGGAGATGTTACGTGCCAGTCGAGATGTTATGTGCTTTTGACATGTAATGTTCAGTATTTCTTTCAATAATTACTAATCACAGAGTGTCACTGTCCCGTCCATCTCACCTGCTGTCAATCTGCCTGGTGAGGTTGTTGAAGCGCTTGTTGAGTTTCTTGACATCAGTTTCCTGCCTCTCAATGTCAGGACAGTGCTCCTGGAATTTGGTGGCCATGTTGTCACAGCTGCTTTTGGCTGAGCGCAGGTTCTGTTCTGTGTCAGCAATCAGGGACCTCTTCATCCTCAGATCTGAGCCAACATCCTGCCAAGGTATCCAAGAAGATAATACGAATACACATAATATAATACTGTATATATATATTAATACAGAGAAGTCAAAGTAAATATGAGACGATAGGGTGCCCCGATAGCCTAATGGTTATGTCGTGTGACCCACGTGCCGAGGCATAGCGGCTGTCCCGGGTTCGATTCCGACCTTGTGCATTTACCGCATGTCCTTCCCCACTCTCTCCTGTTTCCGACTCTATCCACTGTCCTATCCAATAAAGGCATAAAAGGCCAAAAATAAATCTTAAAAAAAAATACAAAAATGAGACAATATGTGGAGGCTTTCTTCCTCTTTCACTATATCACTGGTTTGTCACTTGCATAATTTTAAACCTTTATTTCAATTATTCCATTAATCTTACATTGCTTAGTGGGCAACAAAACCATCCATCTTGTTAGTTGTATAAGGGACAAGGCCAAATTAACTTATAAGAAGGCCATGATGCAGAATTGTTGTTGAGGTCCAAATCCACCCTACCTGCTGCTTGGCCCAAGGATTCCTGCGTGTCTATCAACGAGCATAACCTTTGTGAACCTTTGAGTTCTTCTTTTATTGTTTTCTGGGACATTTTGCCTTTTTTGTGATTAGTAGGTATCAGCAATTCAGTGACAGGGTCTTACTCACAAGACCACCTAAGGCAGGATTTCCAAGGCAGTTGCCTGCTCTACCTGTCGGGTAAGTGAGCCATGGAAAGAGATAATAATCCACATTGAGTTGTATGGTTATCAATAAACTAACCAACCAGTCACGCTATAGGGCAGCCATTTATCGTATATATCATATAATATTTGGATATAATATCTCGTCGTCTCACAGCTAGAAGGTCCTGGGAGTGCTCTGACTTTTTCCAACAATCCAAGACATGCTTCGGTTAATTGGTGACGAAAAGTAATTAGTTACCAGGGAACGTAACTATTGCGTTACTTTTTTAAAGTTTAAATATGTCTAAGAATGGGGATTTTTTTTTTCTAAGCAGGTTTCACAAGCCACTAGTTACTACCAGCCACTAGTTACTACAAGCCACTAGTTACTACCAGCCACTAGTTACTACAAGCCACTAGTTACTACCAGCCACTAGTTACTACAAGCCACTAGTTACTACCAGCCCCACTAGTTTTATAGAAGCGTGTGCCGTTGACAGATGCTTCATTAGATTAGAGTTGCTTACAACGGACATGGACAACCACTTCACTCTGGAACATAATGAACACTTCACATTTACGTTCTTGCCTTTTACCTCAAGGAGAATAAAGTAGTGTCTGTACTTCCATTTTCAAAACGCCAACTTTAGTTAGTAACAGCGTTTATTTTAACGCCATTACTCCTATCACTGCATAAGAATCAGCAGGAATGTGGGCCAAATGGTCAAAATGTTACTCCATAACACCACTAGTAAGTGTCTTCGTTCCATCGCTCCATTTACCAGTATGTCCTTTTTTCATTCAGAGCAGGTTAGAATTTTAATGTGTGCCAATAATCTATGAGACATCTTACTGCAAGCTCCCGCTGTGTTTTCTCAAGTGAGGTGATGTCAGCTGGAGCAACCTCCTCCCTGGCCATCTTGTTCTCGTAGGTGGACAGTAAAGTCTTTCCATTTTGAATGGACGTCTCCAGTTGGTTGGAATTCTTCAGTCTACAACAAAATACTTTTATTAGATGAGTAAAAAGGCATTTAACATATTTGAATTACATGTTTCATTTGAACAAATTTGACCAGATTTAAAACTGTCTAGTAACAGAAAAACTTGAGGGACACTGCTCCCACAAGGATCAGCAGATAATACTGAGAAATAAATACTGAGGTACATACTTCTCCTGAGAGCACTGGAGAAGCTGCTCAACCTTGTTGTACTTCTTGTTGGCCTCATCCACTTTGCTGTGAAGCTGAGGTGTGCTTGCACATTTCGGGTTTGAGACTAAGAAGCTCTTTGCTTCCTGCACTTTAGAAGACTTCTCTGGTTCAATCTTACTGACAGCTGCAGCAATGTCCTGGAGAGAAACGTCTGGGTTGGTGAGTTGTACAATGCATAAAAACACTGTCTGCTTTCTGAGCTAAATTGAGAAATATGGGGAAGTGAGAAACAGCATTTAAGTCAAACAACAGAATTAAGCGGGGATCATTACCTTCATGTCCTGCAAGCGGTCACTGCTGTCCTGCAGTGGCCTGTTCTGGTCCAGTGGTGGGCGCACTCGAGCATAAATACCTTTCTCCTGTTTGTCCAGGTCACTGACAACTTTGTCCAGACCAGCCATCAGCTGTCGGCACTGCTGTTCCTGCTTGTCTGATGTCACACACAATGACACACAGCATGATGAACTTCATCATTTGGCTTCAGGAGCACAGACTGAAAGCTTTGGCTGGCCGTAAAACATGTTCTACAGTATTTCATCTGAAAACTTTGTCTGACGCCCAGCAGCAGATAGTTTTACTTCATTGCAAATTATTTTTTTATTTTCATACAAATCTGTCATAACTGAATGGTAACATTTTCAATAGATGTTCAGCAGTTTTGGTTGATGCTATGAACATCTTTAACACCGAATGGCATTTTGGTACGATTTTGCTTTATAACCTAATAGATTCTTCCAGTTTATTACAACATGGGTTGTATTTTTGTAGTTTCTGGCTGATGTTTTGATTGTGATGAACATTCGTAGCAGTATATCATGCAAAACCCACTATACCTCATTGTGTTGTTCATTTTTGGTGATGTGATTAAACCTACATGCATCAAAGGTTTGTTCCAGTTTATTACAGGATGGATCTTATTTTTGTAGCTTTGGGATGTTTTGATTATGATGAACATTAGAAGCAGTATGTTATGCAGCCCCCGCTATGCCTCATTGTGTTGTTGGTGATGTGATTGAATGTGTCCTGCACCTGTAGCTGTGCCAGTGCCACTTTCCTTCTTCAGCTCATCAAAACGTTTCAGCAGAGTTCCCTTGCTGCTTGCCATCTTCTTTTGTATGCCTTTTTGCTGGCTGGCCAGGCTGCAAGCACACAATACAACATACTGTTACAGCTGCAGTTCTCTCATCCAGTGAATGATTTTAGAAAGTCGTTTCTGCATTCTTACTTGTCAGAGATGGCCATTGCCTCTGGGTCAGTGGGGGGGATCATGAAGCAGACGGCTGGGGCAGTGAGTTTATGTCCAGCTGCGTCCTTCACATCCCATTTGGAACCATTGTTCCGGAGCAAAGTGTACCTCTCCCCACGCACAATCTGCCCCTGCACATGATCAACAATGACAGTCAGTCATCTGTTACTGAATCACAAATAGAGTTACTCTAAGACAATCTACATTACTGAATCTTGAATTCACTTAAATAGACTTGCTATCAGCAGTTTGGCAAATCAGGGCTGTGGCTGTGGCAGGATCTAGACCTGCTTTAATTTTTACTGTCAACCAATAGTTTGTGAGACAAAGTGGGACAGTGCTTCAACAAAGTACTGAGTAAAGGGTGTGAATGCTTATGTACATGCGATATTTTAGTGTTTTCTTTTTAATAAATTTGCAAATTTATTTTTAATAAATTTGCAAACCCTTGTCAGAATGGGGTATTGTGTGTAGAATTTTGAGGAACATTTTTCTGAATAAGGCTGTGTAAAAAGTGAAGCAGTATAAATACTTTCTGGATGCATTGTAACTGGTTATAGTTTGGTCTGAAAGAGGCACAATAAACTGCGGAATATTAAATAAATATAATCTAAATATAATCAAAATAAATAATCCAATCAGTAAATTCTGTAAGATAAATATGTCTCAATTTTCAATCACAACTAAAATTACAAAATTGTCATTTTATGCTTAATTTCTATTTTATTAGTTATATTTTTTAAAAGCTCTCTGTCTCTTTAAATATCCATCCATTTTCGATACACCGCTTTATCCTTTGTAAGGTCACAGGGGGGCTGGAGCCTATCCCAGCTGACAGGAGAATCCACGCAGGCACAGAGAGAACATGCAAACTCCAAACAGAGAGACCCTAGGCTGAGATTCAAACCTAGGACCTCCTGGGTGCTAGAACATTGGTGTTAATTTGTGATCATGAGCATAACTTTGTGCATTTTGTACTGCACATCTGGCCATTAAAAAACCTGAGCTAACTGAGGCCAAGACATAACCTAAACACATGAAGATCTGGGCTACATCTAGATGGCAAAGCTCTATAGACTACTTTAAATTGACTGCATTCTCATCCCAGTGGTTTTTCATAGGAGACTCATGAGTCTCAGCAAGGCTCTTTTCTGAAGGGATTTGAATACATTACACCACAAACCCCTCAAGTTAAAGGCCTAGTATTAGGTACAAAGAAGATTAAAAAAAAAAAAAAAAGCATTAAGATAGAGAACTGAAGATAATGAAAATGAAGAAGATGAACTTACAAAACAACTGTACATACCTCGTCTGTGTCAAACTCACACAGAGCTTCAACAGGCAACATTTTCTGGGGTGTTTCCCTGCGGTACTTCAGAGGCAAAACCTGCAGGCTGCGCTTCTGAAGAGCCTTGACCCGCTCATCAAAGTGCTCCATTGCCTTAGACTGGTCCTACACACACACACACACACACACACAGGAAAACATATTTATATAAAGAAACAGTCGGTGGTACTGTCAGTTATTGTGCATGTTCAGATAAAAAAAAAGCTCACATCCAGTTCTCCGATTAGGCCCTCCATCTGATACACATCTTTGAACTCTGGGTTGTACTTTTGGTTGACCTCTGTATCCAGTCGCTTCAGCAGGTCCTGAGTGTCACGCGCCTCCTTGTGGTACTGCACACATACACAAATACACATGCAGACACTGATGAGCTTTACCTGTTTAATTGTGTCTCTGTGTGTCTTTGAATATCACTTGTCCTCTGTGTCTAACCTTGTGGTACTCATCCATGTGTTTAAGGTGGTTTTCCTCACAGATGAGCAGGTTCAGGTACTCTTTCCAGTCAGCGTGAACTGCCTCCATATGAGCCTGATGACAAGGTGTGTAGCCATTTGTTTAGTAAAAATCAGAAGTACTGTCGTGTATAAACCACATTTAAAACAACACAGGTAGTAAAAAGCGCGTTCGAATTTTAAAGGCAGGCTTAAAGATTAACTATGTAAGACATAGCCTAGACATAAACGTTTTAGGTGTACGGGCTGCAAGGGCTGCTCCACAGTCTAGGGCCCCCAACAGCAAAGCCTCAAACCACCTTACAGTTTTTAAAGTTGGACACTGTAGGCTTGGCAGGGCAACAGGAATTGTTTGTGATTTTTTCACTCCTTCTATTATTCCTCATCCTACTTCTATTTGGAGGAAACACATGCTAACTTTACCCATAATGTTTTGTGGAATGTAAACAAGAAGCATAGTTACTAATTAGTTATGACTTTCCACATGAGCC
>OMNN01053316.1:1756-13148 GCA_900302755.1 Chromis chromis
GCTAGCTTGTGTTTGTATTCAGTACTCAAATGAGTTTGATACAAGCTTTTTAAGATTAGCCACAGGCTGTTTATGTTGGGAAATGTGTTTTCTTCGTACTTAGTGCTATGTATGTCCTTTCTAGGTGCCTCCTGCAAGTTAGAATTCTTGTGCAGTCCAATGGGCTGAAGAGGGGAGGGGGCCAACAGATTGACAGTCTGAAGAAAGGTGCCCGAAGGAGGCCTCAGCATGTGTGTGAGTGTGTGTGTAAAGCAGAGTGTGTCCATGGACAATGTGTATGTGTGGTCTAAAAGTTTTTCTCCTGCAGGTGGTGCTCTGATGGCAACTGGAAGCCGCTTTACTTCCACTCAACCCCCTACCACCAGCTCGCCTCCAGGGAGGATCTATGCGTGTTTTCTATGCGCCATTCTGTCTCCTTGTAAACAGACACTTACACACAAATACACACAGTGTGTACAAGCACGTCCCTTCACTGGCATATGCCAGCCTCCTACCTGGCTCAGCCCATCCATTACCCCCTACCCTGCGCCCCGCCCTCCCCTCAGCAGGAAAACACCTGCAGTTAAGGTCGTGGCCCTGCCTGCCAGCCTCCCCTGCTGCATTAAAGCTTCACTCTGTTCTTTGGATACAAACTCACCGCACTGCTTTTTGATCATTTGTTTGCATCACACAATGCATTTTTACAGCACTTATGGATTCTCTTTGAATGTAGCAGTTCTGGCCTCAGGTAACCTCAGCAACTCTGGAACTGACTCCAAAAGGTACATATGTTCTTCACCTTTGAAATTTCTGAAGTCACGGTCACATTTCCACCGGTACAGCCACAATCGTGTTCCTCACAGTTAGTGTGGTTATTACAGGATGGCTGAAGTCTGGTCATAGTGCATTAAATCAGTGTTAATACTTTATTGACTGTGATCCTTATCAGTCATTATCACCAACAACTAGATGTGTAGTTTAGAATTTGTCAGATTTTTTAACATTACAAGGTTACAACAACATGGTTACAATTTCATTTAGCAGACGCTATTATCCAAAGCGACGTACATAGGCAGGTAGGGGGGGCAGCATTAAGGACCTTGCCTAAGGGTCCACACTGGATACTTGTGCCCTGACCGGGATTTGAACCACCTATCTCCCGTGCCAAAGTCTGGGGTGTCAGTCACTGAGCTATCCATCAGCTACATTACCAACAACTATATAGCTAAAAAGAGAGACTCCTGAGGGACTGCTTTAATCTTCAGTCAGCATGTTTTGTGTGACTTGTGTGACAGATGGAGACAGCAGACCCATCAGTTTCCTGTTTGTTTGTTTTTTTTAAATTTTCTTTTAAAGACCCCAATTGGTGGAAATCAAGTTGTTGATTTTTTACATGGTTTGGATCTCCATATGTTGTTTTTATATGCTATAAAAGACAGTGAATGAAAAAAGCAGTCAGCTGAGCATTTCTGCCATGAAACTGCCGATGACAGTCTTAAAAACACAAGTTCATGTTTCCAGGGTTTTATAATGTAACAAACCTAAGGAACCAATCCTGTGAACTTTCAGGGTGGAGCTTTCTTTGGCATTGTTGTTATTCAGACTTGACATGTGGTTCAAACATATATGGTGAATTGTTCAAGTATTGCATCTTGTTTTACAGTATTTAAGCAGGGTTGTGGGTGACCTGGGGAGTTTTAGCTGCAGTGTGTTGGGGTTGGAGGGGTGCACAGAGAAAGAGGCAGTGACTTCATAGATCTGCACTTCTAGAGATGCAATGGTATAAAGTTACATTTAAGCCATTCTAATGAATGAGGGTATTATGTTCATCGGAAAAAACTGTGTTTAGGGGGTTAAAGCAATGTCTAGAGGACTTTTACTTTCTTTTTTGTCACACTTATTTGAATTATTGCTGGTGACTTTTTTCAGCTGTGTCTTCTCTGGACATGCTGCTTGGGGGGCTTTGTTCTTTTCTCCTTGTTGTTGCCACTTTCATTTAGTGGCACTGCTGTTGCATGGCGACCAGAACAACAGGAATGGACATTCAAGTAGAAATCAGAGGAGGACACGCAGAGAATACAAAGAGAGAACAAAGCAAAGAGGAGATATAAGCTGCATCTCCCTTATATCATCATGAGCGATCTGAGACTGCTGGGCAGCGTGACGGACAAGCTAACAACCCTGGTGAAGAATCGAGCGAATTTCCACAAGTGTAGCGTTATGTGTTTCACAGAGACATGGTGACAGGAATTACTCTGGATCCTGTTGTTACCATCGATGGATTTCAGATGGTTCGAGCAGACAGGATCCAAGAGTGGCAAAGAAAGAGGTGGATGGTGTGCTGCTTTTTCACAAGGAATGGTGGTTGTTTCACTGTGAAGGAATGCTTCTACAGTGCAGATATTGAACTGTTACCGGGGGGCAGTATTCACTGTGGGAATTCCCACTGTAATACCAGAAGACTCCAGACTATCCTAGTGTCTTCTTGGATTCTTGTATTGTATTGTATTTGTTATATTCTTGCAAAACTTTCACATATTTGAGCAAGTGTTAACAAAGCAAAGTCCCTAGAGTTTATTAAAGTTAACCTGATTGGGATTCAGATGATGAAATTTCTTTCTACAGCAAAGTCAGAAATGTTTCCCAATTAACCTGTTGCCGTTTTTTATTCAGACACATTCATTTAATTTTAACAAAGCCGTTACATAGGGTGTAAATCAATGCAATACAATTTCTGTATTAGGTTATTTCATTTTAACTACGAGTTTTAAAGCAGTCTAAAATCCTCTATGCTCTGTGCCCCACTGATGCTGCTGCCAGTGTTAATTTTGCTGCTAAGTAGGCCAGACGACAATAACTGAAGTGTGAGCAGACATAGATGTTCTAAATGTCTGTCTACTAAAGAGGCTTTCTGGCACACAATGATGAATTGTAGGTCACCTGTATTTTGAAGGCACTCCAAGCCCAAAACATAACGTCGCTGTTGGGCGGAAACCTCGCATATCCAAAACCATTAACTTTACAGGAAAACGTGAAAACGCCGCATTTTTAAGAAAAATAAACATTGTGTTATCAAAGTTGGTATTATATCTTTACTTACTGTTCTGCACTTGAATGTATCGCTTTTTGAACACCACTTCCCATAAATAATCTTTAAATGGATTTATGAGGTTTTTGACTTGCGACTTATGGAGATACGAGAAAATTCCATTAGAACCAATGCCGCCGCATAGGCTACGGCTACATACAGTCTGCTGCCATAAAGGTGGTCTGAGTTGTTTTAAGCAGCTGTAGGATAAGGGGTATGCCTATTCTCCAGAGAAACACGAAAAAGTAAAACTTATTTTTAATTAAGGGATTTGGTAAAATACACAAAAATTACCATGTCGACCGTTGGACGTGGGGCACAGGCAGCTGTCCAAACGCGAAAACATACGGTAAAAAGTATAGCGTTTATTAGCGATCATAACTCTGGTTTTATTTGGCAGATCAACACAATTTAAAAACTGGTAAATAGTTCGAAATCTGCACTTTCGACCTACGTTGGAATGGAGACAGAGCGCTGCTATATCATCTCAAAGAGGACCTGTTTTTTGGACGCGTCGACGCGTCTGTCGACCCCAGAGGGTTAAAGCATCACAAAACAAAAATAAAGTCCCCAACTAGGTAAATCCAAGGATCAAATTTCACTGACATTTGATCCTTGGACCTACATCCCATCCCATGGGAGATGTTGATATACCAGAAATAGCGTCTGACATCGAAAAAACATTTGATTAGCCACAAACATCATACCACAAAAATAGAGAAAACTGAGACTGTTATGTTTACTAAATACTTATCACTGATATTATAATCATGTTAGGATACGTTCAAAGACCATTCACTAAGATATTTACCTCAATTAATGTAGATTTCGACGTGAGGTCGCGCGATTGACAATCCAGGATCCGATGAAGCTCATCAGCTGTGGCCGCGGGGGGTGGAGTTACGAGGTTTCGTCAACAGCGGAAGTGTCCAATGGAGTTACGAGATTAAGTCCTAACCTTTTTTCAACACTTTTCATTGGTTAAAAACTGCATAGTTCCTAGAGCACCTCCTCTTTTTGCATTCTTCATATGGGATGGAAATAAAGTAACGTTGCTTCAGCACGTCGATCAAAGGTCCTTAGGTGTAAAGCAGGAAGCCCTCCACAATAAGGATATGAGTCTCCTCCTCCTCCTTGTGGTCGGACTTCGGGACGATCTTAATATCCAGGTTGTTATTAACGCCATGAGACTTCTCAAACTTCATCGGGTTCTCCAGCCATGCGTAGATCGTACTCATCATGGCGTCCATGTCCAGAGCAGTAATGACATCTTACTGCTTAAAGCCATCTTCCACAACTTCAATCTGATCTTGGGGCTTGAAGAAGTCATCCTGATGGACCACACAGCAGTTGGGCAGGTTCTTGATCAGTCTGTTGGTGAGGGTGGTTTTCCCTCCATTGGTTATGCTGCCGATGCCAATGATGTGCTTCATGTTCTCGGATTGGTCAAAGCTTACAAAAGGTGAAAATGTCAATAAAACCGGGTCGGGAGTGATTGGACAAGGAAGAAAGCTGAAAAAGAAAAGGCTGCAGAAGGAAACGTCAACTCCTTGATTCCTCCATGGCACTTGAAAGTAACCACAATTGTAACAACTTGCCAAAATACAGTTTTGCCCGTCCAATTACAGAAGAAGTTGCCCAGTTTGGTGGAAAACTGCCGGATCTTACAGTAGTGGGTTGTGCTAATGTTGCTACACCTTTCAATCATGTGGATCTGGCCTCGCAGATCAAAAACTGAGTTCTGGTCAAAGTCATAAAAAGTTCATCAAACTGCAACCAGCTTGGGCTGTGGTATGAAGCGTATGTTCCTCACTGGGTGGATGCAGTCATTCTGTAGGGAGTTTGTATGTTCTGTCTGTGTCTTTGTTCAGAGTTGTCTGGTATATTTACGCCCTCGTCTTCTCTCCACTTGACCACTGGGATGCTCTTTTAACTGGACTGCCTGAAAAATCAATGAACAGACTTCAACTGGTACAAAATGCAGCTGCCAGACTTTCAACCAAGACAAGTGAAAAGGAACACTCCGCATTAGCATCTTTACACTAGCTCCCTGTCTATTTTAGAATAGATTTTTAATTTTTACTCCTAGATTACAACTTCAAATGGTTTAGCCCCCCCATACTTGGTCTTCTGTCTGTTTCACTACACACCCATTCTCTGTCTTAAGTCACCACAGCAACAATTCATCTTCTTCTTCTTCTTTTTATTAATATTATCACCACAGGCCATAAACCAGGAACCTAAACCTGACATCTCTACAGTAGCCCGTCCATATATGTGTGGATGTGTTTGTCACAGTGTTCACAAATACAGACAGACAAACTGTAGGTTATTTGAGGCTCCAGCTGGTCCTCTTGACCCTGCGGTGAAATAAGCAGCTATAGAAGCTGGATAAATAGATGAATGAATGAGATGATAACGGCAAATAACAATTCTGTGACCACATCTAGGGTTATTGGAGGTAAATTGCAGATGGAGCAAATGCGTAAATACACTAAATACTCATATGACTACCCTGTCATTTGAGCGCAATAGGCGTACTTTCCATTTGTACAATGATATGTTATCATCACATTGTATCTATAACAGCATTTTCTGTTCACAAAGCGGCCTCATGTGTCTCAGTAAGCGCAACATTATCTCTTATCATAATTTAAACTGCATTTCAGTTGTGTAATCCCGCTGCATTGCCCTCTTTATAACCTCCCTTCTTTCATTTATTGTTTCTTTGAATGCAGCAGTTTGTCTGAATAAGAATCTTCCAAAGAGGAAGTGGAAGTTTTTTTTAGTTCCAAATTGCCCTGCCCAGACAACAGCCCCGATGGCAAATGGGCCACCATCATACATGAGCTGATAATGTACTGCATATGTATTACACTCTTTATTTTTCATTTACATGCTTTGAAAACTGGAGTGCAATAAATGACTAGAAATAATTTCAACTAGATCAAGAGCTTTACCAGAACCTGTCTGTAGCTCAGAAACAATGACTGAAAAGAAGTTTATAGATATATTTCTTTCTTTTCTTTTTTTTTACCAGGAGGTATACTGCAATGTTGTGTAAGTCTGATTTTCCGCAACTCCATAGCAAAATGCTTCTTGATGTACAGATGTAATACTAGAAAACCACATTATGTTCTGGGGAATAGACAGAGCAGATAGTTAAATACCGTGCAGTGTAGATTTCTAGACCACAAAATATGAGGAGCACCTTGACTTGAGTGGGTTTATTTTAAGGTAGAGTAGCTTTTTACTAGATTCACTGAGACATTTACATTTGACTTGGCCATTAAAGAGAATATAAAAACCAATAAAAGGCTTTTGTGATTTATATATGAAGCAGTGGACATGCTGGTTTTAAACAATACATGAATTAGCAGCTGTTCCCTACATGCCTGCTGTGATCTGAACACAGCAGTGTTTCTTTTCATCTGACGACACTGGAAGTATGTGATTACAGCATGCTTATTGTGCCTGTGTATATACGGTGAGTATTCACAATTGTGGGCATGTGTGGGTAGAGTACAGGCGTTGATGAATACCTTATTGCTTCCCCTCTTTGTACTCAAGTGTCTCTGCTCGAACGTGAATCTGAATCTTCTTCCTCTGTCTCCATTCATATGCAGACTAGTTTGCCTCCTGTCTACAGTACATGTGCTTCATACAGTATGAAACATTACGAGTGTGATGGCAATCGGTGGGCCCCCTGCTCGGTAACAGCATTTGTCATCGTAGACCAGACTGGAGGAGAACATTCTACTGTAGGTGCATGTTACCTGACCAGCACACTCCTAAAACTCTCTCATTTACATTTAGAGTGAATGCCATACTGTCAGTGAGGCTCCATTCCACTCGGGCAAAGCCCCTCACAGCCTCTCTGCCTCCTACTTCGCAGTGCACCGAGAGTAAAACAATAGTCGTGCTGATGGGGAGACATCAGACACACTAATTTGGTGTTATGGCAAAAGTCCTTACCAGAATGAGAAGCATTATTTTGAAAGGTGGATCGAAAAGCCTAAATCTCACCGTGTCGAAACGGGCAAAATGAAACTTTTTTCCTTATGAATTTTAAAAAGGAGCTGTAAGAGTCCATATACTTCACTCAGGGGGTACTCCAACCTTTTCATATCAAGAACCCCCAAATGCAGCCACATTAGATCACAGAGAATATTTGAGGACACTTTGCTGCAGAGAGTTTCATCATTTAGTCGAAACCTGGTGACTTCGACTGCAGGCGCGGAGATAACACGGAGGAGAGACAATGATTGGAAAGCAAGACAAAGGGTCTATATCCATGCTTTGTGAGGTTACAGCTTTCAGGGCCGGTATACTCCATCATAACTACTTGTCCAAGGACGTTTTCAACTTTGGAAATCCAACAGCAACAATCCGACCCATTATTGGATGTCACTCCTCTCTGTGATCGCAGACTTTTCAAGTTTACCTTGTCCACAACCATAGTTTAGGGCAGTGGTTCTCAACTGGTGGATCAGGACCCAAAAGTGGGTTTTGAAGCCATTTTTAGAGGGTCGCAGAAGCATGACCCCACCAAAAAAGTAGTGGTATGAAGTCTTTTATTTTAAAGGATGTATTTCTTATGACACAGTTTCAATAGCAGGATATTTAGTGGTGGTGACACCAGAAGTTGCCCACTATTAGCCTCTAGATTTGGCTCTGCCAGCTTATTGGATACATTTATTCTAAAACGTGGCAAAAATTTACCAAAATGTGCTCAGAATCTGTCATAATGGGCCAAAATATGCCCTAAACTTGGCAAAAGTGTCCAAATATACCAAAATGAGCAAAAAATAAGCCAAAATGTCCCCAAGCTGTATCAAAATGCGTTGAGACTACACCCAAATAAACCTTAATTTGTTAACAGGAACAGCAAACTTCAAAAATTTGGGTCGCGACCGTTATTATATATATAGAGACATAGTGGGTCCTGAGACTGGACCAGTTGAGAACCACTGGTTTAGGGTGTTCGCAAAAGTCATCCTCATGATGTTGCAGGAGGAGAACTCTGTGGATCCACAGCATCATTAGGATAACTCATACAACAAAATGAATCTGTTCAATTTCATGCCAATCAATGCAGAAGATGATATTTCATTCTGGATCAAGGGACTCACCAACCAGCATTGCCATCCTGTGAGCAATGCCGCTAAGATGGCTGGAAACACGTACACAGTTTTAATCTCATACTTAATATGAATCTTATTAAAATGTGACTCATATTTCACCTGATGCCTCAATGAGCCTCCTAAAAGACCCCTTGGTGGTCCCTAAACCCCTCTTAGAGACTTTAAAAAACCACGAAAGTTAATGGGACCATTACAAATCATTTCACCTCATAACTTTGGCGCCACGAAATAAACAACAAATAAACAATGTCTCAATTAAAAAATAGGCACGGTATGGCATCATAAATAAGTTCATTAATGAGAGTGCAGAGGCGCAGAAAACAGCAGCCAAAACTTATTTAACTGTCAGTATGTGCCCTCAGGTGAGTTTAATAACTTCGCTTAAAACCACACCTCATAATTTGCCAAATATTACTGCTGATACTTTTGCACCTTCTGGGAAAGCTCCTGCTGTTTATATGTCTGTCTATTGAACCACCTATGTTTGTGGATCATTGAATAATGTAACTTTTATTAGTTGTGTTACTTGGGGTTGCAGCGATGCAGCAGAGGACCAAGGGTGCTCTGTCTTTGCAGGAAGCACTAATTATCCCTTTAAGAGATAATAACTGTATTTATCGTCTGAGGTGTTCGTTTTCTGACGGGTTATTTATCAAATACCATGTGGGATTAGAAAATCAATTCTGAGTGTCACAAATTAATTTGCAGCCATCATTTCACTTGTTCCCATGAGACAGCAGGCAGCAGAAGCACCTTTACTAATGTGGAGAATGCTGCGGCATTGATTTATTTTTCCATATCTCCCATGTCTAATGAAGATGCTGGTGTGAGCCGTGACAGAAGAAAAAGCTTGTAACTGTGTGGATTCTCTGCTGCTCTAATACTTTTTCACTTAGTCAGCTTTGGGGGACAAACACATAATAATTAACATGTTAACTCCTATCGAGCACATTATAAAGTTGATGCAGGTTGAGCAATGATTTATAACCAAAATGTTCACATATTTGCAGCCAAGTGCAATGTGAATGTTTTTTTTCTCATAATGTTCCTCATTAGATTAATCTGATACGATATTCTGGCATTTTCCACTGATCCACAGCCAAATGGATTCTGACTCGCACCGCAGCATTTCTGTCATATGACTGAATCCTGTAAGGTTCAGTTAATGTCTTGAAGTCACATAATATTGCAAACTAGCAGCTGCAGTAAGACTTTATTTGAGAAACTGTATTTCTTGCTTGCAAAAAATTGTAGAAACATAACATTTTCTCCACTTTTGTCTTTTAGTGGGATACAAAAATCAATCTAATGTATACGCTAATAATGCATCGGTTTTATATAGCGCTTTCCTGGGCACTCAAAGATGCTTTACATTGCATTATTCATTCACTCCATACTCAATGGTGGTAAGCTACGTATGTAGCCACAGCTGCCCTGGGGTAGACTGATGGAAGTGAGGCTGCCAATCTGCGCCATCGGCCCCTCCAACCACTCACTCTCACACTGCATTCCTGTCTGAAATGCTGTGCAAAAGGATGGGGTGTTGTTTTCACAGTCTTATGGAATTTGTGGAGCCACACATGCATGCTCAATATGCATATTAGAATATGTAATGTAGATAAGCTGTAGTACCTGGTTGTGCCACCAGGTGCTTGCTTTTTAATACTGTATTGACCAGAGGAGGTGGTCACTAGGACGACAGGCAGTTCTGTGTTGGCGAGCAGAAAGCAATGTTGGGGTTTAGCTAGCAATTTATTTTAGTTTATTTAAAAGGGGACAGTGCAATTTCATAGAACACATGATTACACATGGTTAAAAAAGCCAGAATTAGCGATTAGCAATGAGTCACTATGGCAAAAATTTTTGTGATGGTTAAAGATCTCCAGCTAGACATCACGTGTTTAAGATAAGCCAAGATACACTAGGACAGTGTTTCTATAGCCCAGTGGCTCATGTAACAGAGTCGCCTTTGCCGCCCATATCATGGGTCTATTTACTGAAACAACTTGCATTCCCAGCATGCCCCTGGTCTGCTGTAATTTGTGCTCTAATTTTACGTAAGGACGTCAACAAAAGATCGGGCTTTGGTTCATACAGATATGATAACCTACAAACTTCCCTCATCAGCCCTGATCTCTGAGATTGCAATGGAACATACACTCACTGGCCACTTTGTTAGGTACACCTGTTCAATTGCTTGTTAACACAAATAGCTAATCAGCCAATCACATGGCAACAGCTCAATGCAAACCGAGCATCAGAATGGGGAAGAAAGGGGATTTAAGTGACTTTGAACCTGGCATGGTTGTTTGGTGCCAGATGGGCTGGTCTGAGTATTTGTGCGTGAAAATCCCAGTAGATCAGCATTTTCTCAACCATCCCTAGAGTTTACAGAGAATGACCCCTATCCAGTGAGGGCAGTTGTGTGGACGAAAATGCCTTGTTGATGTGAGAGGTCAGAGGAGAATGGGCAGATTGGTTGGAGATGATAGAAAGGCAACAGTAACTCAAATAACCACTGGTTACAACCAAGGAATGCAGAATATTGATTTTTTGACACACTTTGGGCCCCTTAGGTAGGCTGTGGCGTTTAAACAGTGCTCAGTTGGTACTGAGTATTGTTGCTGACCACGTCCATCCCTTTATGACCACTGTGTTCCAGCAGGATAATGCACCATGTCACAAAGCTCAAATCATCTCCGACTGGTTTCTTGAACATGACAATTTGTTCACTGTAGTCCAATGGCCTCCACAGTCACCAGATCTCAATCCAATAGAGCACCTTGGGGATGTGTTGGAATGGGAGATTGACATCATGGATGTGCAGCCGACAAATCTGAAGCAACTGTGTGATGCTATCATGTCAATATGGACCAAAACCTCTGAGGAATGTTTCCAACACATTGTTGAAAGTATGCCACGAAGAATTAAGGGAGTTCTGAAGGCAAAAGGGGGTCTAACCTTTTACTAGCAAGGTGTACCTAATAAAGTGGCCGGTGAGTGTATATTGACCTATATCATACTTGCATAATAAACCTTAGGGTTTAATTCAGCTTTTCTCTGCTACTCTTCAGCCCGGTCTCCCAACAAAATGTGTAATAGATACATTGGTTCATAGTGAAAAACATATTATTTTCCCAAAAAAGGCTGTAAATGTGAGATGTTTACATTTTAGATCACA
>OMNN01053319.1:0-10127 GCA_900302755.1 Chromis chromis
TATAGAGATAATCAAAGTGTATGTTTGTCTGTCATATATCTAGAATTAACAGTAAAACAATGCTCATATAGGCTTTGTATATGCTTGGATGAAAATGTACAAAAAGGTATATCTCAGGAGATCTCCTGTGTTTGGCAGTGAAAATGTTTTGCTTTGGTAGAATGACAGCACCTGCCTCTTACTGCTGCTTTACACAACACTGGGCAAAAGATTAAGCTCTACTACAAATGCAGACTTAATTGCTACCAAC
The DNA here is from genome assembly GCA_900302755.1 of Chromis chromis. Lineage (NCBI taxonomy): Eukaryota > Metazoa > Chordata > Actinopteri > Pomacentridae > Chromis > Chromis chromis. The sequence continues at coordinate 251 of OMNN01053319.1, forward strand.
CAACCAAAATCTATGAATTTTGTGTTTGTGTTTGGATTAAATTACATTATATTGAATTAATTGGTCAAGGTTTCTCCATTAATATAGTTAATATTGGGAGTTGCCAGCAATATTATTCTGTGTGTGTAAAATAATGTCCTTTTTTTATTTTTTATTATATTATTATGAACTGTCTTTATATTGTGTATTTTTATTAGATTTGTATCCTTAATGCCAAGGACCTTACAACATCATAATTGACCTGCTCATGTTTACTACGACTTGTGTGCAGCATTATTTTAATGCTCTGCAGACCAGAGCCCCTGTTTGAAGCTTAATAAACTTTGCATGTTGTTTTTAAGACCAAAATTCTTTACATAACCACAATTTGGACCATAGTAAATGGTTTAGACAGTGCCGGCTACTAGTGCTGTAATAACATTATCCTCATCCCGGTTCTGCAAACCTTCCACATGGGCTGGCTGTTAACTAAGCCTGAAGTCACTATCAAGTTGTAATTGGCTCTTTTTGTCAATAAGGGCCTGAAATAATGTGGTGGAGAACAACGGATTTTAAAGATGACACCTTGACAGACTTCAACTGTAGTAATATTTTTCCAAGATCCAAGAAAAAAATAATATTCTGCTTCTTGCTTCCTTGACTTCGAGCGTTGCCTTTGTTCAGGGGTAGAAGGACAAGGAAACGGTACCTTTACACACCTGGTAGAGCTCAATCCGCTGTTCGTTCCTCTTGGCAGTTGAGTTTGGAATCCTCAGTGCTCGAAACTCTGCTCTGAAGAGGTTGGTCGAGTTCCTTTCCATGGCCGAGACGTTGAATCGGAAAACCTTAGAGGTGATTCCTTTTGGGCAGTAAACCACATCGTCTGGAGCAAAGAGAATGAAATGAAGATTTGGTTATAGGAAGGGTTTGGGAATTTCCATTTTCACAGCAGACATTTTGATTTGTCATCATCCTAGCTTCCCATTAAGCCGTTAGTGTGAAAGTGAGCCAATATAGACAATAGCTGGACCCTGAAAATGAAGCAGATGAATTGAATCAGACATCAACTCTTTCGTAATTAAGTCTGCGCTCTCAGACATTTGGAAATTTGTTCTGTGAAAAGGGCCTACGAGGATTACTGTTTGTGTAGGAGGCATGTACAATAACTTATTATTTTCACAAACAATTAATTCCAACATCTGTTAATGGACTCTTTGTTTAGTCTGTTACCATTTCAGACAATAATAAAAAAAAAAATTGATTTTTTTGGAGCGATACAGTGTTGCATAGGTTAACACTGTCGCCTCACAGAAAGAAGTTTCATGGTTTGAACCTCCTGGTTGGCCCTTCCGAGCAAAGTTTGCATGTTGTCACTCCACCTGCATGGATTTTCTATAGGTGCTCCAGCTTCATCCCACAGTTCAAAGGCATGCAGGGAAGATTAATTAGTAATTCTACACTGGCTGTTGGTTTAAGCGAATAGTTATCTGTCTCTATGCGTTGGCCCTGTGATAGACTGGCGACCTATCGAGGATGTATCTCACCTCTCAGGGTCAGCTGGGATAAGTTCCAGCTCTTTTCTACCCTTCAGGATAAACACAACAGCGAATGCATGGATGTTTGGAAAATGACCTTTAATTGATAGATTATCATAGATATATGATATCTAGAATAGACAATTTAACGATTAGCAAAATAAAAAAAAACTGATTATTTTCTCTCAAACAGTTGACCAACTTATCAAATGCTCATTTCAGCTTCAGTCAGTATTAGTTGCTGACTTTAGCCTGAGTTATTGAAGAAGGAGTAGGTTGGCTAAAATGTGACAGTTGTGCTCTAGAGCGGTACAATCCTCTGTTAACTGATGTCCAAACCTGAGCCAGCAGTAAATGTAACTATTACCGACTCTAGACTGCAATGCAATCTGTATTTATCTTTCCTTTTTGGCATATCATATTGCAAATGAAACCCTGTATTCATAGAAATGTTTTATGTGCATATATACAGTATATACACTAGAAGACCTGTCAACCTGTTTACACCTAAAGTTTGATCTTGGTCTTACTGACTCTTGAGTGGCTGGCGTTAAGTTTACCAGCCCACAGTGAATGATTAGTGTTGTTGCCAACCTTATCAAAATTCCTCTGTGTTTCTCCAACACGTTTTGTCTATATTTGGTGCAAGTGAAAATGTTGTAATTGAAAAAGCAACATTATTGAGCTAAGCATGACTTCAACTCTGTGGTATCTGCGTATCAAAAACCCTGCTATCCTCAGTCCCACTGACAACTTTTTGGACCTGAACTCCTTCTGACCATGATGACTTCTCTACAGCCCAACCTCAGTCATTGACACACGCCAGATTCTGTATGCGTACCACGCTATAAAAGGAAATCTTTCCGATATTTGCTGTCCAGTCTCTCAATGCAGCAATTTGCAAGTCTTCCAGCAGCTTTCTGCTTCATTTGCACCAGTCTATGGCTTGTGGTGGTTTGCAGAGTTGCCTCAGATCCACCAAAGATCAACAGTTTACCTTCAAAACCCATCAAAGGGCAATTGAATGTTTGCCCACATTGACCGAGGTAAAGGGAGTGATGTCACTGGCTCAGAGTCAAAGCGGCCCTCTGGTCCTGAGGCAACACCTGAGGGTGATGGTGGGTTAAAGCCACTAGCGGCATTCGCAGCCTACTGTTTCTACCTGGTCTTAAAGGAATATTTTGATATTACATAAAATATACTAAAGTTAGGTGAGAACATTGAAAAGTCACTTGTATTTGTGTCTGAAATAACAGACAGAATCCCAGGAGAAACACCTCAGAAAGGTAATAAAGTAAAGCATGTTATGTCGAAATATTTTGTTGCATGTGGCAAAGAAGACTTAGGATAAATGTAAACATATTTGATGAATGAAAGAAAGGATCTCCTAAAGAGTAATCAAAGTTAAGTGACAAAGCCCTTCAGAGTATTAATTAAGGCACAAACAGGAAGATGTTATTAGAGAACAACAAAGTCCACTGAGAGAGAAAATGTTGGGGAATAGATGGACGTATTAACAGAACTGGATACAGCACCACCACCCAGCCCTGCTGCTAAGCTTTACAGGTAGTCGTTTGTATTTCATATTGTATCACAAAAAAGTTAACTTAGTTTCCTGCTTGCAGCAACTAGACAAGATTGTTGTTTTTTTATTACCTTAACTAATGTTGTAAACATGGCAACGAAGCTTCACTAACCTTAATGCAGTAGCCTTGTCAATTTAACACAAGTCACAGTGCTTCCCAAACCTTAATGTACTTATTTTAACCAAAACCATGATGTTTCTCTAAAACTAGCCTACTTGTATTTGTGCCTAAAAGTAACTAGACCTTAACCATAGTATTCTGGCCTTCAACAGGGGTTAGTAACTATTTTAGACATAAATGATGTCCTCCTGGTAGGGTGTTGTTCTGAATAGCACAGACAATTGATGTATTTTGTTCTTTAACTCTGAGGAATTGAGAGAAATTTGACAAATCTTCTGAAAAAAATATTGTAGAGACTTTGGATCAGTAACCATCCATCAAGTGCATCATCTTTGAGGTTCGATTGAGTCCCTCTCTGGTTATTAAATAAACCCTTAAAAATGGCTTAGGTCTAACTCTGTGCAGTTGTTCCTCCAGATCGTGCAGATCTATCAAGTCCCCGCCTTTCTCTGCACCCACCCCTCCACTATGCTGTGGCTCGAGCACACCAGCTCACCTAGAGCTCAAACACTGTAAAACCACTCTACTCGACACAGTGAATGGCAAATTGTAATACTAAAGTAACTTAGCCATACATGTTCAAATCAGAGACTGATTCTGAAGAAGAATAATTTTACCAAGGTTCCACTCTGCAAGTTGAGAGGATTGGTTCCTGGGGTTTGTTACGTATGGAACCCAGAAAGTCTGAATCTGTGTTTTTGAGACTCTTGTCAGTACACGGCTGTTTAAAGGCGATAATGCAATGGTGTTGACTGCTTATTTTGGTCAGGATGTGTCTTCCAGCATATAAAAAAACACCATATGGACACGTTAACAAGGTTAAAACACAAGGTTAAAACACAAGGTTTGAAAAGTCAAAAAAGCATGTATTGTGGCCATAATTTATCATGTTAATCTACTGGTAGGTTGTCTGTTTTTTTTATTTCAGTTTGACTGAGTGTTGTAATTGTCCCTGCCTCACTTGAATAAAAGTTCAGCTCCACGAGTCAGAAAGTTGGTCATCTTGCCTGCTCCAACATATGAAAATCACATTAACCAGTTTCAGTGTGGAGGCTCAATGTAAGCATGTGGATATAGAAGACATTGACAACATGCATATTCCCAGGTATGAGATCACACTGGACGCACTCAAACACCCTCTGCCATGCCAATACCACAGTTTTAGCCCTGACAAAGTCTAAAAGAGAGTTATACTAGACATTTTAAGCACCTAAGTAATAGTAGTGCTGACTAGGGCAGACACATGCAGGCTGCTTCTGTGTCAGTCCAGCTTTTACACTGTTATTTGTCATTTCCATTTAGTTTTCAGCTAATCATGCAAGACTGTACAAAAAGAAACAATGCTTCCAACTAAACTATGAGAAAAAAGCACATGTATGTAAATCTCTCACACATTTTTGTACCTTCAGCCCATCTGTGGCTCTTGATTTCAGCATCGAGCACAGCATTTCAAAGCACCTACTGCCCGTGTCAAAACCGTTTTGTGAGATTCAAAACAGAACATTGCTGAGGGAAAATGGGTCTTTTGAGAAACACCTGTTGATTTCAAAGGGACTGTGATGCAACGGTCTTGGCTTTGCTCTAGACCATGAGGCCCTATCCAGCTCTCACTCACGCACAGCATTTATCCCATTCTGCTTTCTCAGTGATCTGGACTCAGTCGGACCACATGCTGCTCGAGCCTCCTTCAAGTACTGACACATGTCGCTCTCAGCACAGGTTTTCCACATACCACTTTTAATTCTACAAGGAAATTAGTTAAAAGAATGCTCAAATGACCTTTACTTATTACTTTAACTAAGATTTGACACACAGAATAAAGCTAAACCAAGCAGTGAAATGTTACCTGGTGTTACATTCTGGCAGTAAAATGATGGCACAGTGGACTCATTCAGGTTTAAGGCTCAGTTTCACACTCAATTTAGCAAAGTTAAACCTGCACTGAGTGATCTCATTCTCCTGGGCCACCCGTGTGGCCAAGACATGCAGTGGGGTCACTTTGAGCTCCATGTTAACAGGGAACAATGTGTCTGTGTATGTGAGGGCTTCATGGGGCTCCCACTCCACACTGTCTGTACAGACAGACTCCCCAGGAGAGAGAGGGGTCCTTCTATCCAGGCGAATAGGGAGGTCCTTCCATCATCTAATTTTTCCTGTCCACCTCTGTTAACTTTTCCTACCCCGTCTCCTAAAGGCATCCCCATCCGCCTGGGCAGATGTCCCTCTCATTTGGACCTGACTGGAAAGGAAATGGGAACATCTGGGAAGAGGGACATGATCCATAGAGGAAAAAAAAAAGCATGAGGAAGAAGAGCGGAGTTGGGAGTAGGAGGAGAGTGACTTTCCTGGAACACAGGTTCAGACTTAAAACAGGTTGGCAAGCACTACAGAAAGAAAACACATCCTCCAAGTGCACTGTAAGGTCACCATTCAGTTTTGCCAAAGCCAAAGTGCTCGTTTACATTTGTATTTTTTTTTTTCAGATAAGATACATTTTGGATGAAGAAACCTCCTTCATATGGAAAAGTGCTTTCCTCATTCTTTGATCTGATCTTGGATGTGTAGATGATATTTTATGCAGAGTTTGACCCTGGATACGTGTTTCTCTCTGCTCACCTTAAATTTTAGTTTAACTTATGTATGTTTGAGATAATTATGTGACACTAATAGAGCTAGACTCCAGAACAAACACTAACAAAATACTTTTTAGGTGAAGTAGGGGACAGCTTGTGTCTGAATAAACACTAAATCTGAAAAATATTTGCATCCTCAAGGGGTTAGTAGATGTAATTTATTTTTTTTATTTTTTTATAGATAAGTCAACTCAGTGATACAGCTAAGAGTAGCTGGAAATACCACTGATCTTTATCAATGGCATAACATAGTTGTAGTTTTGAGAATGATGCGTCCTGACCGGCACATGCTTTAAGCACACGCTCGTCAATCGGTGCGTAATTACGCACTATGGACACGTTTGTCGCTGGCATGGAAACGACAAAGTAAGAGAAGCTTGTAATACTCACTGCTCTCTGAGGGTCCGTACACCATGTTGAATTTGTATATCTCTTTGGCATAGTACTCTGTCTCTGTGTTGTCCTGACCGCAACTTTGCTGCCGATCCCTGCCCAGCTCCTCCAGTAGCTCCTTGGTGCTGTTATACAACGCTTGGATTTGATAAGGAATCTTGCTGGGTCCGAGGGAGTGCGGCGGACTTGTGAGCCGGAGTTTGCTCAGGATCTGACCTCGTATCGCCTCGACCCTCTTCCTCTTCACATGGTCAATATCCACGGTGGCACAAGTTGACAGGGATGAGCTCAGAGTTGCGCAGTTGAGGAGGAGGACAAACAGTAAAGCCTTACCCAAGTGCATCTCTGCATTTGTTTGTTTTTTAAACGCGCAGATTCACAGCGGATTCACTGCCAAGGTCAGTGTCAAGCAGCCTTCAAAGTCAAACTGACAAACCCTGCTGGTCTTTCCTCGGCAACTAATGATGAACAACTCCTCTCTTAATTCGCCTTATCGTTAAAGTCCCTTTAGTTATCAGCAGAAATCCAAGTTTGTGTTCTCCCATTAGACATTAAAGTCAACTCAAAGTCCCCGAGCAGACACACTCCTCCTGCATATATGGAATTTATCCGGCACAAATATCTCTGTAGAAACAGACTTCTCTTTTGCATACTTGTGCGCAATCCGGCAGATTTTAAGGCATTCCCACGGCTCGGCACATCTCTCCCTCCTCTCTGTCTCATTAAAATCTAGAGGCTCTTTATTGTCTCTGAGGAGGCAGACCGCAGGCTGTCACGTTAACGAGGTATATGCGACTTTGAGCGGTCGGTATGGCCACATAGGAGTTTTATATCCAGTCCTTTCTGACGTTTGATGGAGGAGGGACCGCAGGCTCCCGGGAGTGCCCGAATCATAACAGGACTCACTGCGCTACGACGCACCAGTCATCCACTCTGACATAATAAACATGTTTATTAAAAAAGAGAAAGTCAGCTGTTTCATTTTGTGACCCTGTCAGTCATACAAGTATGGGCATTTTTTTATTAAGCTGGAAAGTTTTAATAGTTTTTCTCTTTGGTGGGGCGATTTAAAGTGGAGTTGAGATTTGGTTTTGTGGTCTTTGTGGTGTATTTTAAGAAATATTTTCATTTTAGATGACACAGAGGTCTCCTTGGAGTGTTTCTGACTCTGCTGTCGGTGTGTTTATGCACCCTCCAGTGGCAACTTGTGGCTTTTGCAGCTTCTAAGTTGAAGAAATTCCTCATTTTCTCTATGAAGTTGCTCTCAGAGCCTTATGATACTGCAAATTTACTTTAAACAACATAATGGTGCTAAGAAGTTTCTCCTCCTTTGAAATATAAAAGCTAAATGTCTCTGTTTAAGTCTCTAACTGGCCCTAAACAGAAGAGAATCCAGTGGCAGCAACTTTAACAAAGAAACAGGTTCACAAGGTTCACACATAGAAACCCCCATAAAGATAATTTGTGATATTTGTGTCTTTTGTCTCCTCTCTTGTGTTCATGTCTGTGAGCCACACAATACAGGACAGATCTGGTTGTCCGATTCTGTTCTCACGTTACAGAAATCCTTTCAAACTTCACAGTCTGGCAACATGATTCTATTACTGTTCAAAAGAAGCAAAGTTTCCTCACTGTCAGCGCACAGTTTCCCATGCCCTCCGCAAACCACCGTCCGCACTAAATTCATTTTTTTCCCCTTGCACTGATGTCTGACGGTTTATTTGCAGACCCTTAAGTTATTTTATCTTTTCAGTTATTCCCCCACTCTCTCTCCACAGTCTGTTTTATCTCTATTCATAGAACATATCCACATTTCTCAGACCTATTTTAGGTCAAAGCTCACTCAACCACTGGAGGCCCCCGTCTCCAAACATGGGGTCTGGCATTTCGCTATGTTTCTTTTGCCCACCAGTTTGCATAGCAAGAATGATTTCATAGAATGTCCAAACTTGGTAAACATTTGGCTTTCGGTCACAAGCTCAGGTACATACGATATAGAAACTCTGTTGATTTGGTTTGTTGGAATTACATATTTTGCTAGAGGAAGGTCATTTCATTCCTCAGCTCACCTTCATTATTAAAAATGAATGAAAACCTTCTTCTTTTCTTCTTTCAGAGTCAGATATCGTCTTAGAAAATACACTGTCATCTCAGAACCATGCAGGATCTATAATAGTCTTGACTTGTATTGATTCTTTGAGTATTTTAGGAATGCAAGTTTTCTCCAATCACAGTTAAAATGAGCTTCAATCAGCAGTTCTGTGAATATATGTGACTCTATTGTGGTAACTGAGCAGCCAGACTTGATCTGTTTTTGTTGTTTGTTATAAATATAATCAAGCTCCTCCGTTTCTTTGCTGACTTTAGTCATTGGAACATTTTTTTTCTATTTTTTGCTTATCTGGTTATTGTTTGGAAATTGGTTTCCAGTAACGTCACTCGGAGCTCTGTGTCTTCATTCATAATTTGATTCATTCAGTGGTGTGTGAGCCGTCCAAACCCAAAATGGACTAAAATGGGATGTTTGGGCTTTTTTTGCGCCGTACGATCCAAGAAAGAGCCGGGAATGAGATGTCTTCATAGCCATTGTGAAACTATTTTAAGACAAGCAGTCAGGTCGCTGGTTTCCCCTCAGCCACGTTTCCCACAAGCCTCAATGCATGCTTTATTGCCCTGGATTGAAGTTTACTGAAAAAGTTTAAAAATACATTTATGGACAATTTGGGGACATTTGTGACAAAGCACAAAGTTGTTGCCTTTTGTCATTTTGAGGATGGTTTTCTTTCCTGTAATCTCAGTGATTATATATTTTCCTCAAAGTGGCCTCTTTAAATTGACTTTCTATAGAAAAACTGTTGCACAAACTAAACTTTTGCTGGTTTTGATGGCACTGAAGCGGCTCCTTGTTCTGTATTCTGTTCCTACAGTGTCTGTCTCAATTTAAGTCGATTATATTGGCAGTTCTCCATTAAGCCAGCAGGTGATGCTGCATAACAAACAATATCTGCTGTCGGTGTCAGTAGATATGCACAAATGAGCAGAAAAATGAAGTTATTTAACACATCTAGGATCCTGTTATAATAAAATCTACATTTAGTGGCCACACTTCAATCAGGGCCAATAATTCTACCTTTATAAGGGTATTAATGCTTATTTAGTTGCAAAATTACAAATGATTGAGTCACTTCATTAGTGAACCTGTATCTGAACCAACATCCTCCTTATCAACACCACTGTAATAGTCATCCCTTCATTTTCCCTCTTTGGTGTAATCAGAAATGTTTTTGTTTTTTTTAAAACAGGGTAAGTAGGTCAGCTGTATTTCTGGGTTGAGTATGTATTTCATTTTGCCTTATCGGGTTCGTGTGGAGAGATTGTGTAATGGGTTTTGGGGTCGCCATCGGAAGGCCTTACACATACCATCACAAGGATTCTGTCTGGTGCACAGAAATTTCTACCAAGTGGAGATGAGTGGTGGAGGAAAGAAGTGGGGGGGAAAGGAGTCCCTAAAGGAGGTGCCAAGCGTCACCGTAAACTTCTCCATGATCACACACACACACACACACACACACACACACACACACACACACACACACACACACACACACACACACACACACACACACACACA
>OMNN01053320.1:0-11318 GCA_900302755.1 Chromis chromis
GATATGGCTGGCATTTGGCTGCCACGTCGCTCTAATTGCTGACGTACACATAGATAGATGGGACCTGATGGTTGGTGTCGCCACTGGAGGGAGAGAGGAGGAGGAGGAGGAAGAGGGGATGAAGAAGAGGGGGAAAAAAAGGAAAGATAGCTGATTGAAAGAGATGAGGAGGAGAGGAGCAAAGGGAAGTGGAGCATGGATGGATGGATAGATACATGGAGAGACAATTGAGGAGGAGCGATATTGTCTTGCGGCGGGAGACACAGCTGCCAGCAGCTACACGGCCAAGCGGTTAACCACACTGAGGCAGCCACGTTTAGAGAAAGGAAAGCAGAGAGACAGAGAGAGGACAGAGACTCAGCCACATTCATCTCGCTCTCAGATCCGTTGCTCCAGGGAGCTGTTGGAAAATGAAGAATTACATGGCCCTGATCAGATTACATTACAGAACAAGTGATTACATGCATTTGACTCTTGTACAAAGGAACAAAAATGAAGGAAGGGAAGAGAAACATACATGATCTGATTAATTATGTAATTATGTGGTATTTGCTCTGGCTATGATACATGGGCAACATTTTGAGAGAAGGTAGATGGGTAATTTCGTTGATGTTTCACTGCCTGCCATCTAATGCTGCTTAAATATAAATGTTGGTTTTATTTTTTGATTCTCTGTCATCATACTGGGTGGGCCCAAGGAAAGGTCGAAAACAAATACATTTGGTAAGACGTCATTGTTTTCTGAGTAAATACTTGGATTTTGGGCAGATTTGCTTTACAGCTTTACAATAAGCCTAACTAAAACCACTCTTAACAGATCAACCACAGAAGTGGTTTCTTTGGTTCAAGTGACAAAACCAGCAGTCTCCAACCTTTTTTTGTATTTAAAGTGTTCAAAGTCCAGGCCCTTGACTTTTTGTCTTGCTACCAGCGGGGAAACACTGCACTGATAGTATCTAGTAGTTATCTTTTAAACTCATCTTAGCTAGTTGCAACAGTACCAGCACACACACTTGACCACATAAACTACTGACCCACTATAGTTCCACAGCGATATCCTGATAGTTCAACAAAAAGAAAAATGAGGTATAGCCTTCTAGAGATTTTCAGAGCTTGTAATTGCACCTCAGGACATGATATTGTTTGTATGACAAGGAGTGGTGAAGAACAATCTAATACAGAAACGCCATGCCAAGTTGTTACTGCATAAAGAGACTGAAATATCTGCCTAGATGTTTGTCTAGCATGTAGACAGTGTGACTTCCATCAACACTGGTAAACAGTAGACATTTACTGTAGGTACAAATGACAGAACTCTCTGTGACATCAGTCATAGGTTTCCTGTACAGCTCAGTGTGGTCGTCGCTTTCTTGGTATTTTCTCACACCTCCACATTTCTGTCTAATCCAAAAATGACAAACAGGCAGAGAATGAGTGAAGAAGTAGGCAGTACAAACAACTGTGGACCACAGACTGTCTTATGATGGCACCCACCTGTGACTCTAAGCAGTTGCTCTCCTGATTATTCATAACTTAAAGCCTTGACACAATTTAAATGGGTGAGTTATATACAAATTCCGGTCCCAATCAGTTTTCATGAATGGGGAGACCAAAAGCGCCGTTCTATCAGGCTGTAAACACATTTATTCTGCTGTAAAGTTGTGCATTTTAAAATGGGAATGTATGGGGATCGACTCATTTTTGGAGTCAGCTTCAAATGGACATTTGAGGAACGGCATTTTTTGCTTCACTTTTCAGCCTCGGAAGCAGCAGTTTGGGAGGAGATGGGGTTGTATGGATGGGAAGCACACCCACTACACTTTTCTTTAACCATATTGTCTTGTCGCCTTAAATGTAAGCACACAGAGACAGCCAATCAGGGAAAAAAATAATTGTTTTATTAGATGGCGCTCAGGAATAGTGGTATCGATTGATAACAGAAGTATCTATACTACTGATACTCATCTTATTTTACATGTTGATACAAGCCTTGTTCTGGGCACATGACCAATAGCACATGGATGCTTGTTCTTAAAATGTACACACTAACAATTTGTTTCTTACCCAACAAACAATAACCTAAATATTAGTGTGAGTAGTTAACGGAGATGGGGAACAAAGCATCAGGTTTTGAAAGTCATTTGATAAAGACAAAAAAGTATTCAGAAGTCACATATTAGTGATGCAGCTCATAAATAATGATACATTTCTTTAGAAGGAAACCAAATTTTGTGATACTGCCCAACCCAACGATGATACATTGGTCAGATGCAAAAATTCATGGTGTTTTGAATTCCTGGCTTATCGGGGACTGCTCCCACACGCAGTTGGAATAAAGAATCGGTTCATTGTAACATTACAGACAATTTGTCTGTGTCCCTGAATCACAACAAAAACAAGAACATGAAAAAAATATTTCCCCCCAATAAATAAATAAGTAATATTGGTGCAGAAATATGGGTTGAAATATTGCATTGGCTTCAAGACCGGGAACGATCAGAGTGTATTTTCTCCCTCACCGCTCCGGTCGCTCCGTCATCTTCAAACATCCACGGGGAGTGACTTGTTATTTGCTCTGAGCTGTCTGCATGGTTTGGCTTTTTGATTAGAGAGAGACGGAAAGAAAGAGAGAGGGAGACAGAGGGAGAGAGCAGAGATAGTGAAGAGAGAGACAGCCTTGAGGCACATGTCAAGCAATGTCACAGATAATCACACATTGTCTTAAAATAGCTTTGAAAATGACAGTGTTAGGGGTGGGCTGAGGAGGGTGAAGTTAGGGTTTAGGGGTGTGTGAGAGATGCATCAGAGCACATGTACCATAATTAAAGACCAGATAAAGTTAATTTCTGACAACTCCCGGGGGGGATTTTTTATCAAGGGCAACATATAAAAAAATGTCTATCTGTAAAAGGAGTTGGAGGGTTACATGAGTGTCTAACATACGTCTGCTTTGTTCTCTGAAACAGAGATAAATATCTGGGGGTTACCACAGTGGCAGAAAGAGAATGAGTAATTTCCTCAGTCAGTCAGGTGAAGATGGTGAAGTGGCCTCCTTCTATCATCATCTACCCAGTAAAACCATCCCATTTCATAGTCCAACTAACCTCCATATTACTGCTACTGGAACTACCGCACCTGCTGCAGTCTGAGGGGAAAAGATTGTTCTTACAGATTGTTTAAAAATGCATTTTTCAGAAACATTTGCTATTATGATTCTTTGCACTTTTAATGCACCCTCTTAAATCCATTACAACGATTAAATGTGGAAAAATGTTGAGTTTAAAACTAAATTTCTTTGTACTGATCTTTCTTATCATGAATTTGAATGTGCTGCCATAGTCCTAGGAATCAACCATAGCTCCTGAAGACAAACACGTGTTAAGTGTCTGCAGCATCATCCATTCTTTTCTGACGGGATTAACTGAATCTCTGAGTCAAAGTCCACACTAATATATTTCCCTTTTAAAACAGCACTTAAAAAAAACAATGATCCTCATCCAGACCAACGTTTTAGATTAGTTTCAGAAAAAAAATCTCCATTCATTCTAACACGCCTGAAAACACATGTCACATTCACTGGGGATGAGCATGTCAGAATAAACAGGAAGCAAAGGGTTTGTTGCTTAGTTATAGAGTCATGTGACAAGATGCACATGATAAGACCCAATCAGGACGCAAACATGGGCATCTCTGTCATTGTTTCCAAAATTCTCTGTTTCTCAAAGGTCCGTTTTCATTAACTAAGTCAGGAAACACAAAATAAATCTTACAATCTGCCCATTAACGTTGCCCATAAACTGATCAGTTTATTGTCAACATGTCCACAAATAGGAAATCGTAAAACTGACTAACAAATCCAGAGCAATCTAACCTTAAATTCATTGTGATTGTGAAATTGTATTTGCATGTTAATGAAAGGCAAGAAAAAGCTACACATTTTAAGAAGGACCCTTGTGCATGTGGATAGGGACTAAGTTTAAATTTTCTATATTGGTGTACGCTAAGTAATGTAGGCCAAGTGACAAATCTTTCAATTAAGCAAAAATACTTGTCTTGAAGATGCAACATCACCTTCAAGAAGCAATCAATTAAAAATATACCAATGAGACACATTAGAAGAAGTGATAATTGCGATTGAGACCTTGACTTCTTGTTGAAAAGGAACTTAGACGGACTTTAGAAGACGACGGAATTTCTCCATTTCATTTCAGAACCTGTAACGACCATTATAGAACAACATAGCTTGCTAGTTATAGCATTTCTGCAGGGCTTCAACATTATCTGTGGTGGGCAGCTTTTTATTCTAGTTTTTCCAAGTCAACAAATGCACTCAGTATGTCATTCACCCAACAATACACATCTACAATTTAAAAACAATAGCTAACGTTAGCAACTCTATGTGACTGGCTACACCTAAGCATGCAAAGCTGACAGTATTGGTACAAGCAACGGTGCTTATTTTTTGCTTTCAATGTCAATTTCTCATTTGTAATAGTAACAATGTGTTATTTCTTCATTCATAAGTATTGCTTTTATAATAGAGACAGTTTTGAATAAATAATATTAATCCATCATATTGGACAGCTGAAACATTTTTTAATATCCGGTGTCAATTAACGAGAAAATAAAAATTAAAAATCAACCATATTGTTACAAATATGACAGAATAAACAAACAGCAGAGACTTTTGTATCTCTAAAGACCACTTTTATTTTTTGGTTGGGATGATTTGCCCATCTACTCTATAGCCGGCAGAAGCTGGTAGTTAAGCTAAAAATAATGTTTATTCCTGCAGACGTTTAATGGTCCGTCAAATGGGATAACAAGGACGGCTGATTTGTGGGCCTTTCTCTGCAATTACCCAGCCTCCCCACTTCCTCCCTGTTTAAATTAAACAAGCCATTGATTTTATGCTGAATATTATTGTGCCATATTCCTCAAGAGCGCTTTTGATAGAGATATGGAGTGATTGAACTCAGACACATACAAAGACAGACATATATATAAGACTTAAGCAAAGCCAAGGGGAGAAAAGCAGATTTGGTTGTTCATACAATGAAAGTGTACATTTTGTAAGCGGATTTACATTTGAGCTTCTTTTTGTCCATTCAGCCGATACACAAGAGGTTGAAATTTAAAGAACAGACTTTGAACACATGCATGCAAAGCAGAAACGCAGAGATTCAAAAGCAGAAAGATATGTAAGATGTATTATCCCTCAGCTTGTACCCTCTTCTTGAGGGGCTCAGTTGGTTAACATTAAACAGACTCTTTCCTCTTGGGTGTTTATGTGCTATTTTCAAGCTGAAAATTAAATCCTTTACATTTTTCTTTCACGTCTCTGGAGAGCAGCTCCTTGTCACTGAGCACGCTGTGGGGCATGATTTGTTGTTGCCTTGCCAGGTTGATGTGAGATAAACACTACACTCGCCTTTTTAATCAAAATGAATGAATATACACAATCAGCCACAACATTAAAAACACTGACAAGTAAAGTGAACAACATTGATCATGTCTTTATAATGCAGTGTTCTGCTAGGAAATCTCTGATCCTGGTATTCATAGGGAATCATACTTTGACACATCTACCTTAACAGTGCAGAAGACCAAGCACACAATGCAATAGAAATCCCCAATGGCTGCGACCTGCCCCAGGAGGACAATAGATCCCACCACACTGCAAAAACTGCTAAATAATGGCTCGAGAAACACGACAAAGAGCCCAAAGCGCTGACTTGGCCTCCAAACTCCCTAGATCCCAGTCTAATTTAGTATCTGCAGGAGGCACCAGAACAAGCCTGATCCTTGGACATCCCTACCCTGCATCCCACAGGACCCAAAGGATCTGCTGCCAACGTCCTGGCGACAGGACACTCTAAGAAATCTCATGTCCATGACCTGAGAGGTCAGAACTGTTCTGGCAGCACAAGGGGGATGTACACAATATTACGCAGGTGGTGTTAATGCTGCTGATTGGTGTATCATGAAATATGTGTTTACAGCACACACTGGTACATGGCACAGAACAGCACATTGATTTAACTGGATAGTAGGTACAGTTTGCACATTGCCTTACATAGATGTGGATCTAAACAAACACAGACATGAAAAGGCGCTGGTTTCAACGCATACAGTCTATGTGGTCACACATTTTGACCCACACACGAACATCTTTACAGAAGTTTTGATGATCCCTATTCCCTGTAAATAATTTGGGTAAAACACATATTATGATCATAAATGGTTACAGCAAATAAGCAACTTAGAACAGAGAAAGAATTTTAACATTATTTCTCAAAGAGACTGATAGCCAATGCAAGGTGTAAAGAAGTCAGAGAATCCTGACGGGCCTTGATGGATTAATCAACGGCTACTTCCAATGTCGGAAGCAGCAAACAGTAGAAATTGATGTGCTACCAACTTCTCCGAGGCTTACCACCATATCTGTTTAGCAACAATAAAGCAATTTTTTGGTCTGTCACCTGTACTCAATGGCAGCAGGAGCCATTTTAGATACTTTACTACCTCAAAAACTTTCAGCAGCACAGTCAAGCTTACAATCCTCTAAGTCTATGATCCATTAGGTAAATAAGATTCACAGCCATCTAGCCCTGATCTCGATGAGGGTTACGTTTTAATTTCTTCCTATTGCATCAGGTGCACAAGAATAGATGCAGAACAATAAAAAAAAAAGACATCTGGTAGCCAAAGGTACATAAAGGGCAGTGCAAGCAAATGTGGAATACCTACAGTGTCTCACAAATATCTGTCAAATGAGCTTCTATCCAGAGTCAAAAGGTTTCACTGTGTAGCAGGTGCACGTTGTAATTTCAGCTAAAAACAACACGACTCTTACCCATTGCAGCTGTGAGATATGACAGATGCCCTGCATACTGTAGGCGTGTACAAAAAAATCACACACACACAGCAACACTCTGTACTGCCAGCAAATTTTGATTTCTCTTCCACTGTGTTAGTCATGCTTCTGCAGGCGATTACGTTCCATTGTTGTGTTTGAAGGAAAAATGAGATCACCTTTGACAGGTTCATCATGGAGGCCTTCTAGAGGCATTCTGTCTGACTTGGTGGCCTGACAGTCAGCGACTCTATTAGCCATGTGTTTTCATCCAAAACACAAAAACTGTGTCACCCAGGTTTTTCTAAGCACATGCACACGAGCAGACACCGCAGCCGCTAAGGAGTGAAGATTACACAGAGAAGTCAAGTGACAAATTCAAGTGGCCAGAAGAAATATCAATTCATTTAGGACCAGTGAGCAGCAAGCCAGCTGTCAGACAGAGAGGGAGAGAGAGATCAAAAGGGCTTACCCCTGATATGACAGATGCATTAGAGTTGAGAGCAAGACAGTTAATTTTGTGTGTCAGTGTGAGTGAGTGTGTGGCTTCATTCTGCAGCATGCGGACACTAAAAAGTCAACAGCTCCAGTGGTTAAACCGATCCTTTTTGTTTTTAGAATAACCACACAGATAAATGTGAACATGGTGGCTTCAATATGGATTTTTTTGTTTAGATTTATAGATAAAATCCACCCAATGAGTGTTAAAACCAGCCTGACTTCACCAGAAGAACGACAATAGTGGTTGATTGTTGAAGGGGGTTAAAATGACCAACGTTTACACAGGGGACCTCTCGTAGCTGTGTGAATATGCGCATGTACAAGCTCTGATCTTTTACAGAAGACAGTGGTATCGTCACTGTTGCTCCTTTTAGATTACGGACACTTATCACCCTAGTAACCAAAGAAATGGAGGAGAAGCTTGATGCAAAAGTGATACGGTGTATTTTAACCCAAACCGTGATGTTTACCTAAACCTAACAAAGCAGTTTATCAAGAGACTGAGAGTGACTCCCACACCGCATTGTTAAAGCTAAAGTACAGTCCAAAGCATTCAGCTGGTGTCTGAAAAAACAAAGAATTTGTAAAAACTTATGTCTGTCCTGCTGTTTGCTGCTGAGTGTTTCCTCTGCTGTGTGGGTGAACATACCTGCGAAGTGAAGGAAAGACAGGTGAAGATCTTTTATCTATTTATGTTTTTTGGCTCTTGTATACACTTCTGGTTGTAAATGGCACGCAAAGTGACAGGGGAGGTGTGACTGATGTGTCCATTTGGTTCGGTCAGCGATGTTCCAGCAGCATCCAGTGATTCAGAATGTCGTATACAGCACTGTTAAAGGCTGAAAATAATGATACTTGTACAAGGTATCAAAACATTTTAGCACACCAGCTTCTATCAATATATAAAATAATTCTCCGTTGGCCCTGATGTATCTTTCTGTAGAGGAGGCAGGCACTTCCATGTTGGCAAACCGAAAGCATTATGGTGGTTTAGGTAGGAAAGGGGCACCATGACAAAGACTTCTGTAAGGCTTAATGACCTTGAACCTGCAAATAAGTGTTAAATTAAGACAATGATCATACACCTGAGTAAAAACAGATTTTTCATTCGCTTATTTTCATGCTTTTGTGTGACAGCAGATGTAAACAAAACAAAAAAATCAGGCACTGGTTTGTGCTGATACTGATAACACTGAAGATTCAGTTATTGGCCCTGAGCCTGATTCTAAGATCAGGAACCCCTTAGTATTAATATTCTAAGATATGGGTAAACTAATGCTGCTAATTGAGAGTGAGACTGTCAGTGAGCAGTAAGACAGATGCTTGGCTGATGTTTTTACTCAATATGTGCTACTGAAAAAGACAATAAAACTGAGCTTATGTCACAGCTTTACTTTGCCACAGTTAATATGGTGTAAACAGTTCTGGCAGAGGTATGAATTCAGCACAACCCCAGGCAATTACCACTCCTCTATGGATATAAACTTCTTTAAGTAATGACAAAAGGCATAAGACTGTGGAGGCGAAAGTAAAAACTCTTTGTAGGGTGTCTGAATTCACCCTCCAACATCTGGAAAGAACCCAGCTTAGAACCAGTCATTGACATTTGTGCTTGTGAGCAGGATGCCTCATTAAAATGTACCTGTATCCAAGTGGGTAAAGACCACAAGACTGCTCCTGCACATTGTAGTGGGAGCAGGACATCTGTTCTGTCCGTCACTGTGATCCAGCAATGGACCCAACAATGGAAAATAGATGATGGATGGGTAGATATGCTGAAACCAAACAGAACTGAACATTAGTTGGTTGATTCAGGCTATTTTTTAATAAGATGTGATATTGTTTGCATGGTTGAAATACATTACTGAAGAATAAACTAAAGTCTTGTTGCTCTATTGACATACATTACATGCAAGTTAATGTACAGCTCATTGATCCTCAGCCGTGTTTATAGCTTTCATCTTAAACAGGAATCAAGCCGTAGTCTAATCCATGCTTTATAGTTAACATGATGTCATTGTAGTAAACATGTTTGTCCATAATGCCCCTGGTGATTGAAATAATAGTAAAATCAGAACAACATTGCTATAATGGGAATGGGGATGCTTATGGCTAAATCAATATTCATGTATATATTAAGCCAATATTTTGTGAGAGGCAATTACCGCTGCTGTGAAATGGTGTCATTGTGTGTGAAACAAAATGACTTGGAAGTGTAGAACATTTTGATTAGACCTTTTCAAGGTGATCTCAGGACATTTTTATGTGTCACTTCTTCCCTCCTCTCTCCTCGTCTTCGCCGTTCCTTTGATGAAAGAAAAGAAGTGTACAGATGTTGAAGTACGCTGACATGCCCTTGTGGAGAGATTTCAAGCATGATGCTAATAACAATAATTAGCTCCTAAGTGTTTGTGGAGGGGGAGGTAGAGACATGAATATTCTCTCATTGTGCGTCTGTGTGTGGATGTGTGTGTGTGTGTTGGAGGACAAATGGCTTCCCTGTGTCTTCTTAAAAGGACAAATTAGCCATAATTGCTTGTTTCAGGGGTCTAGGGATGAAGGAAGCTTTTTGCTACTTCATTATGCCTGTTTTAACTCTCCAAGAACGCGCGCGCACACACACACACACAGTTGTGCCATTGAATCTATTAACAACATAATATTGTGACTATTTATGAGCAACACAGCAATTAAAGTGAATAAGGGTACATTTACTCCATAATGAAAATTGCTGAGTTACCGACAACCAATAGAACTGAATGCCATTATTTATGAGTAAAAGTCCGATTAAAATTATTTGGAAGAGGTTAAAATGTTGAGCGACTGCAAGCAAAGAATCAAACTGTGAGTAATTGAAATACATTGGGATTAATACGTTTCATCTTTTAGCTGGAGCCGATGCATAGGAACTAAATCCATACACCACTTAGAGCAATCAAGGAGGGGAAATTTTCTGATGTGCAAAGACAGACTCTCCCATCAGCTTTGATTAGTGTTACAGTACGTCTTTCCCGGCCGTTAGATATTTGAGAAATTATTATTAATAACAAAATAATTTCCACAGATTAACCCCATTCTGGCTTTATTCCTGATCCCCTGGCCTTTAGGAAATTGATCCGGGGAAAGATTGATGACTCTCCTGCTGTTTTAAAACGTTTGTCCTTGCTGGTCTGTTTCTTTTCTTTTCGTCTTCTATTGTACCGGAGTTACAGATCCAGACGTCTGTTTAATGATGCAGTCGTATCTCTGAATGTCACATTGAAACAAAAGTACATTTTTAAATTTTACAAATTATTTTTTGGCTCTAAGTCCATCTACTTGACACAACATGATTAATCAACTTTGATCTGCTGTTGATTATTAGCATTAATTGAGGTAACAGTGATGCAAATTGTCAATATGTTTCAATGACTTTTCTGATTTTTTTTTCTTTGCTGCTCCTTCCAGTGCTATTAGCATTAAATATGTTTAATGTTACTTATTTTCTTTGCATCATGTTCAGATGTTCACTACTTATCCATACCTGACTGGCACTCGACTTCCTTGACATCAGTTATTGCACTATGGATGTGTTAATAGAGCTCATTGAGGCACAGCAAAGATAGTAATAACACAATGTGTACACGAGCTGAATGATGAAAGCAGGTTCAGTTGTTGTGTTTCCATAATGCATTTATGTACACCGATCAGCCACAACATTATGACCACTGACAGGTGAAGTGAATAACATTGATCATATTGGTACTATGTGGTGTTCTGCTGGAAAACCTTGGATTTTAACATCTGTGTTGATGAGACTTAGACACCCAAATAAACATTGTCCCAGAACAAGCACACTCCCTCAGGCAAATGGAAATCCCAAATGTCACTGGCCTACCCCCGCAGGAAAATGCACCCCACCACATGGCAAAAACATCAAACAATCAGGAACATGACAATGGCCCAAGATGTTGATTTGACC
>OMNN01053324.1:0-11287 GCA_900302755.1 Chromis chromis
TAGTTACTTTTTGTGCCAAACTTTTTGTGCCAGTTGTTTTCCATTACCAGCTGAGAGTGCTGTTAATGGAAAACAACTCCATGAGCAACTCTACAAAGTGCTTTACAACGTGTTTCTCAGTCACGTAAACACTCAAACACCGATGGCGGTGGAGCAAGTGGAGGAAGCAGGTATCAAACCACTAACTTTACAATTAGTGGACGAACTGCTCTACCACCGGAGCCAAGCAACGTCTAGCTATTTTGCAAATTAACTAAATGTAGAATTGACTGGAAGCTGACCTTAGACCACAGTGATGTAGAGGTGGAAAGTTACCTCCGGTGTCAGAACCTATACTAAGGCTTCCAACAGGTCACTTGATCTTTCTGCCGGATCCTTAAATCCCCAGCAACAGCAGAGAGCAAACCGCACCCTGCACTCTCATATACCAAAAGACACTATAAAAAAAAAAATGCGTGAAAGTGAAACAGGACCTCGCTTTAAAAAAAGACTGTGCAAGCTCAGCTAAACCCTTCCCGGGATAAAGAGAAAAAAAAAGGCTTGAAGACAGACAGACTCAGACAAAAAAGGAGACACAAAGCCAGAAGAGAGGAAGGCAGGTAAAGACGGAATAAGGAGAAAAGATTCGCCATGGGTGATTTGGGGAAGGAGATGCGCTCTACGACGTCTGCTGCTGTCATTCAGCGTCTCTGGCTGTAAGAAAAGAGGCGGAATAAAGACCGAGAGAGGAGTCGCGGTAACAGAAGCAGACATGAGGCTTTGAAGAACAAGTCTCAGAAAAATACAGCTCAGCTCAAAAACTGCATTTGCTTAAAACCCAACACTGGGCACAAAAAATGACACTAACACACTCGGTAGACAAATATCAGGCTCCACAGTTCTCCACTGCAGAACTGTTGGCTTTTCTTTGACCTTCACTTCAGCAGGAACGGATTTAAGTAGATGGATGAAGGATAATTAAGGCTGAATTAATTGTGTTTCTGCTGCATTTAATGTTTTTGCATTTGAAAACGTGCATCATCACACATATAGTGTAACATTTGCCCCAGTTTTGACACATTTATTTCTATTAAAATCATTCAAACTGCTCGAAAGCACACCAATATAAATTTTTTAAATCCGTCCTGTAGTTTATTTGCTTCGAGTATCCACCCAGTATATATAAAATTACGTCCACAAAAGCAAATCCTAACATAATCTTGCATTATTTTACAGGACTGTCTGGCTCCATATTCATAATTCCGCACATCCATTACATTTTCACAAAGGAGCTGCCCTACAGCCACCAGGAGACTCTGCCGGAACGAGAACATGTGAATTATTTACCTCACACATCAGATAATCACGCTGGATCCTCTTTAATCAGGACTCAGGACACGTCGCCAATGCACACTAACTCACAAGGTCATTCTGATCTAAAGGATCTGAGGCTCGGGAACCTTGAGAACAAACGCTAAAGAGGCGGATGGAACAAAAGCTTTCCGTTCCGGCGTTTAACGCAGCAAAATGTTTCTATGTCGCGCAGAGATGTGCGTTGTCTTCGTCTGTCTTGTTCCTGTAGGTTTTCCTGATCTTTTTCTTTTCCAGCTCACACACATCTTTGAGTGTTTCTGCCATCCAAGGTTCAACAAGATTATCATGAAACGCTGTTAACACCTGTGGGTAAAGTCCCGTGGAATGGAGGAACTAAAAATAATTGCTGTTCAGTCAGTTGGTAGTTGACTTTGAGGCCTCTCATTCCTCACCGGCTCACTAAACATCTGCTTTTAATGCCTCAACCCATCAAATTATTCAATCACCGGCCCCCCAAGCTTCCCCTAAATCCCCGATCAGCCCCAGGATAACAGTCAATATCGACCATGTTCCCCTGAGAGCCAACAATCTGCAGGTTTTTATCGATCAGTTAATCTTCCACTAACTATCAATCCATCCATTAGCTATACCTGCTTTTTCCTTAGGGTTGCAAATCTGGAGCCTATCCTAGCGGAGATTGTTCGAGAGGCGATTTACACCCTGGACAGATCACCAGTCTATCACAAAATGCATGCTCACAGTCCCTATGGCCAATTTAGAATCACCAATGATAACCAAATAAGAACCAACTCCCATTAATGTCTTTATGGCACCCAGAGAAGACCCAGACAAGCAGAACATGCAAACATGCAAACTCTTCATGAAGTCCTTCAAGAAGGTACCCATACTCTATCTAAGAACTTGATAATTGATGGTTAGAGTCTTTGATTGGCTATGGTAGCACGGTGTTGGTCCACAACATTTATGTCTCTTGAAATGGTCACTATGCCCATTTCAAGCGCTATGTGATGACATGTATTGTAAATATGCGCTATATAAATAAAATTGAATTGAATTGAATTGAATTGATGTCGTGTTAGATAATCATGGTGCATTATTTTAATTCCTTCCTGGAAAAAAAAAAACATGGAAGATGATGCAAAGAATCCCCAACCAAACATAGGTCATCTTATGTCTCATAGATAATGAGGATGAAACACAAACTGTGTCTGAAAGGCCACAGAAGAGGTGACAGAAGTTGTCTAAGAAATCCCAATGTGAAAGTCTTTCTGTCGTCCACAATGGCACATCACAGTATACTGGACTGGTTGTGCATGACCATCGTTTTGTTCTCATTGCCCCACATCTGGTTTGCCATACTAGTCATTTCCACCTGCAACCATTTTCACAAGCCAGAAATCTGTTTCTATCTCCATCAAGTTTGACCTGCCTGCCTCCCATCTGAGAGCCTGTCAGACCAAGTTACCTCCCTTTTAACCTCACATGCTGTGTATCCGTGTTCGTTCATTTATTCTGTGACCAGTTAACCCAGATTCCTAAAGACCCCCTTCAATGAAAATCAAGTTTTTAACCCTGTTAACATGTCCATATGGTGTTTTATATGGTAGAAGGCACATCAAGAGCAAAAAAAGCAGTCATAGCTGAGTGTTTTCACTTTGAAACTGAAGTGTACTGACAGACTCAAAAACAGAGATTCAGACTGCCAGGGTTTCATACTGAACAAATCGAAGGAACCAATCCCGTCAACTTGCAGGGTGGGGCTTTCTGTAACATTATTTTTCTTCTTCCCCGCCTACAGGTTTTTAAAAAATGCCAAAACGACACCATTTAACAGCCAAAAACCACAAAAACTGAAAAAAACACAGCAATCTTTGAACTACTAAACTATGACTTGCTTAGGAAACTTAACCAGCTTAAAATCTTTAAAATCATGATATTTCATCAAAATTACTTTTTTTTTTTTTTTTTACTTGTTCTTGTTCAAAATTTGCCAGAACGGTTTGCACCAGATTGTATTGTTTTTTGTTGTTTTTTATTTTGTGATTCTTAGCACAACCAGGAAACCATTACTGACCCATGTGACAAACATTTTAGGACTTTCTGGATGAACTGCAGGCTGTGTTTACACAGAGCAGAGAGGAGACAAGGAGGGAAACCTATTAAAAATGTAAATAGAACAATCTATAGTATATAGAGTCACCATTTCTTCAGTATTGGTAACACCGGTGGACACTTGGAAAAAAGTTGTACATGTTGATGCCAGGTTTTTTCAACTTTTGTAAAACAAATCTTCTTTTTTTTCCACTATAATTTCTGACATTATAACTGTGTCATATTGCATAGAAGACATTTTTGAGTTCTCTTTACCTCTAGCCATGGTTGTGCTGTTTCCATCGAGGTGCAGGACTTTATATTGCAGTGAAAAATGAGCCCACAGTGAGTGAAAATGCAACAGGAACAAAAAACATGCCAAAACTGCTTGGAGTTTGGAGGGTCAAGGCCCTAAGGAATTGTTTTCATGGAAAAAAAAACTTCTGGATGTTTAACATTGATAGAGAAAGATGAGTTTTTATGGGTTTAATCTACTTTTAGACTGGATTGTATAGTATTGTATCAACTGGTGGGCATCAAACGTCCATCAAAAACAGACATGTTCGGCCAATGTGATAAAATTGCTTATTTTACAGTACAATATACTCATTGTCCCTTTAGACCTTTTTTTTTCTTGGTCTATTGTTGCTGAATTTAGCATGTATTTTACGTACAGCATATTACATAGACGTGTGACAGTCAACCACATGCTACAGTACATATATATACACATATTAAAAGTGCCGTACACCAAGTACAACACGATTCATATTGCAACGTTGCATGTTGACACTGTGGAGTAAGGACAGAAATGTGTTCCAACCTACAACAACAAACATCAAGTTGCCTCCGATGAATGGGCTCGCATAGAAAACAATGAGGGCAAGTGTTTTGCCCTTTACAAAGGCAGAGCATTGACTGCTGTTAAATACCAGCTTGGATCAGACATGGGAGGATCAGGGTGGTAGATGTGACTTAGAGAAGGCCTCTCCTTTATCAGCAACTACTGCTATAGTGTCTGTGCACAAAGTATATGTTCAGTGGCAAGAATGTGCACATCCAGGAGGCGAATGTGATAAAATTGCCACCTGTCTGTAGGTGACAGTGACGTATCCTGCATCCAAGTGCGTCAAGGCCCTGCAAAGCCCTTAAATAATAATGGGTCTCATATTTTGATGCATGTCACACCCTTAGCCCTTACAGGTCCAGTGGATCTTGCATTGGTTGAATCCCAGCAGTGAACAATGCAGCCTTAGAGAAGCTCTGTCCTTCCTTAACTAATACCGCCAGGGTGCCTTTGAGCAAAACACTGAACCCCAAAATGCTTTATTGGCAAAGTAGACACTATAAACTGTGATTCAAAGATTTGCTGGGGAACAAAGCAAATCTTTCATGTGTAAACAAAGGATTTAAAGGAAGCAGCAGCACTTTAATGCCCGTCACCAGCAGAACAAGCAGCAGACATGAAGGTAACATCACTTTACGGTTAAGGCATACAGCCGAGACTCTCATCCAAAACACCTGGCAGCAAGTATAATGAGCTTATAATTCACTCATATAACAAAGAGGCAGTTATAGAAGAATGCACAGGTCACATCGGCTTCGGGGAAAGCGGGAGAAAAAATAATCCCGGATACCCATTTTCCATGCAGCGACAGAGAAAGAGTAAGAAGGCAGAAAAGTCTCAACCGGAATGTAATCATCAATTGTACACAGCTGATTGATTACGCAATACCATTTTCATCTCTGCCCCGTGAACAAAGGGTGTTTCTAAAGTGGGCGAAATGAGCAAATTAGAAGGGATTTAGGTAGAACTAAAGAGATCTTCTCAAGCAAATGGTGCTTATCATCCTATTAGCCTGCTGGACTGTGGGCAGATAGGGGGCATCTGAAGAAACTGCTTTGGGCAAGAAAAAGGTTGCGGAGCTGCAGAAGAAGAGGTCGGGTGAAATTAAATTACAGTCGCAGTCGGCAACATTTACAGGAAGTCATTTTTTTTCCAAAAGACCTGAATGAAATATGGCTGAGCAGCTGCCGTTTCTCCAGCGAGTTGATGATCCGCTCGCTGTGTGGGAGTCGTGAACTTGAACATGCGTACAGCGCCGTTGCATTCTGCTCCTCTGTACTGTTGTGTTTGTGTTCGGCGGCTGCACCCGAGCTATTTATGTGTTGTAAATGTCAAAGTGATTTTTCACTTCTGCTTGACACAAATGCCACAAGCCGGCCGTGTGGCAATGAAAGGAACTTTTTATTCTAATGTGAGTTATTATTTGCATGTGGCTGCGTGCCACGGTTATCCATCTATCAGTCTGTGGGCTGTTTATCCAGCTCATGGCAGCATATATTATGAAGATGCTAATGCCTAATGCCCTCTATAAAACACTTCAACAACTCGTAATGGAAGCCTGTCAAATGGTTGAGCATCATTTGACACCTACCACCAACTTCCCATTTCAGCTTGAATATGTAATAAAACCTCAAGCTATAAAGACTGACTTTGATATAAATAACTGCTGTTGCAATGGATAGTATTCACTGGAACTACAACCAAGTGAAAGCATGATAAACTGACTGTACATACAATGAGAAAAATGAAAAATGTAGATTTAATCTCAAAAAGTCTATTAATACGTTTGTTCTCTCTCTTTAACTTGCAGTTTGGTGGTTCCCTGGGTTATGAGATGTGACTTGAATGCATAATCACATAGTGAAACTGCTACTGTAACCTTTTTACAACCAAGCATGGCACCATTTATCCAAAAAATACAAAACTTTAACTAAACTACGGTGAAATGAGTGAGTACAGTGAATAAAATAAACATGGTCTCCATTAAAACAGCTCACTAAAGTCTCCCTGATTTATATTCCTGCTTACAGAGTATAAATGAAACGAGTTACTTTTCCAGGTTTAGTAAGAATGTGCCTCTGAACACCTAGAACACCAGCAATGGGAGATCTTAGTGAACATGAAAACACATAAAACAACAGGATGATTGCCGGGTAAGCTGGGCCGGAATCATTTAGAGTTTTATATGCAATCACAAAGAGTCTAAAATAAACCCTGACAGACTCAGTGAGTCGGTGTAGTTCAGCAGCTTGAGATCGAAGCATGGATTCTTTTAAGATGTTGGTTTGATCAGTCTGATCTTGAATCAGAGTCTAAGATAACTCACAGCTTTTGATCTAACCCTGCAAAAAAAAACCACCAACTCAGAATGCTTGGATGGTGCGTCTCTGTTCATGTGGGGACAGTGTTTCTGTCTTATCCATGCTGATGTTATTTATCCCTTTTTTGACTGCAAATAGGTTATAAATAAGCTCAAGCTATCTTGCAAAAAAGTGCACTTCTATGTATTCTGCATAGCTCATGTCAAGCATGTAAATCATGCGTGGAAGGCTGACAGCTTTATCTCATACACTGAAAGAACATGCAACGTGTTTCACATTATATAAAATAGAACCGATAAGACAGAACATTTCATGTACTGCTCTGTGTAAATTAGGGATGCATGGTATTGGATTTTTGCTCATATACAATTTGTCAATATTTTCCAACTCATTTTGACAAATTGTCGATATGTGCACATATTTATTCTACTTCATTCCAGAGAACATCGGGTTCCTCCTGTTGTGGAATTAACATATTGTTATCCCTACTCTTATGATAATGACCAACTGGCAGGAGCAGATATTAAATACAATGTTTTTCAAATGTACTCTTTATTTTATTTTTTATTTTTGGCCCCCAATCTTAGTGATTTAATATTTAGTATCTGCCGAACCGATCCAATACCATTTTCCTAGATAATACACACCTAAAGTGTTGCAGAGTAGCAGTAGTACCTGTTTGCGCTACTGTTCAATACTGTAGTGACTGAAGGAGGTGGTCACTCGGACTACGGGCAGTTCTGTGTTAGCAAGCCGAGAATATTGTAGAGGTTTAGCTAGTAAAAGTCCACCATGATAAAGTCTTCTGTGCAGCTTAATGGCCAGAGCTCATGTGTTTGAGACAAGCCGGGATCGAGTACGACAGCATTTCCATATCCTAGTAATAGAGCCACATTTTCTGCCTGTATCATGTGTCCTTTGAACAGAACAGCAGCATTAGCAGAGCACACACTCAATTTGTGGTATTAATTAATCAAAATGTGCATCCCTAGTGTCCTGAAACAACTGTGTTCTCTTTTTAGGGAGCTTTACCGAAGCTTCTCCCTGCTGACACCGAGTGTACACCCTGGACAGAGTGGTAGTCTATTGAAAGACTAGACAAAACATTCATGCTTACACTACAACCAATTGAGAAACACCAATTTACCTGCCGTGTGCATTGTGGGAGAAACAGCACCTGGTACAAGGAGAACATGCAACCTACACAGAAAGGCTCCAGCAGAACTCTCTTGCTGTGAAGCAATAGCATACCACTGTACCACCTACATGTTAAACATGCAATATTCATTTTTCTGCAATATTTTCAAGCTGAACTGCATCCTAATTAGACAGGCTATGACTGATGCTCTCCCTGAGCAACCCAGTCTCTGTAGATTTATGTTCCTGTACAACTAAAGTGCATTCTCAGTTACATTTTGAGGGAAACATACTTTCTACCTTGTTAAATGTATTTCTTATGAACAGATCTTTGCCACTTATTTTATTACTTTAGTGCTGCTTCTTTTCAGCCAACCAATCACATATTAGATGGGGTGTGACTCACCACCCCGGTGACCCAGAAAATGGAGAAGAAGCTTTTTGTGGTCGCCCTGAGACGAACCCGACAAAAGCCACAACCAGGACGAATTTGACAAGTTACAAAGCAAGTAAATAAATGCAGTGATGCAGCGGAGACAGAGCAGTGAGCATTAGTCAGCATCATCTTATCCGTCTGCTCATTTTGGGCAGAAAGCTTTTATCGGCCGATATGGATGATGCGCGCGTAATCTAAACCAACACATTCAGAAAGACCAAACCCATTTCTCAACTAAATTCAGCATCCTATTAGATTCTTATAATGAATTGCATCAAATACGGCACGGACGTAAAAGCTAAAGGAGCGAAAACAGACTGTATGCAGAGTTTTCTTCCTGCGGCTCAATCATAAATTGCACTTGCTTGTAAATGCAAATCCAACATTTGTCTTATAGCGGGTAAAAAAAATGAAGCAATTTTTAACAAATCCATAGCATCCTTATTAATATGACATTCTGACCCAAATATGGAGTTATGGCTCCAAAACAATCCCTGGATGATTGGAATTAATGGAGTTTTCCCATATTTGTCTTGGTCACTATCTGCATTCTGCACAGACGGGACATTTTAACATTTGTATAATTTGTCTCTCTAATGACACAGGATGCATCAAATTTATTTCAAAAGAGTCATTTCACCAACAGAAAGCTGAACAATTAGATAGATGTATAATTTATGTTACCCAACAGCCATTCTTTTTTAGTTGTTTTTATTGTATGACTATTGAAAACCAAGGCTCGTTGATCATGCTGCAAAACATGGAGCCTGCTGTCTTATTTTGCTTTTTCAGTGTTAAAGGAAAAAGGTATGACTCCTGCTGGCGAGTGTTTGGCTTTGCATCTACCAAAATAAATCTCTGACTCGACAACGGATGCAAAAATTTAATCCACCCGTCGCTGCTGTTATAGCGACAAAAACATACAGATGTAACCTTGAGCGGCCTTTTATACGTAAACTCCATTTATCTCACCCAGAGGACGGTATTTATGCTGATCTGACGAGGTCTCGAGTTGCGTCACAGATCGTTGCATTTTGACCGCTGCCCTGCTTCACATTCGTTCGCTCCCTTTTCGCCCAGTGTAACCTCTGTTAGCCGAAGAGCAGCTGGGGGCTAAGCACCTTGCGTGCCTGCACCTCGGCAGCAGTCTTTAAGCGAAGGGGGAAAGTGTTACTCACTCCGCTTCCCCCACCGGGCCTGTGCAGGGATTCGAACCCCGGCTAATTGACTACATTGCATTCACCGCACTGCAACCTTGAGAGGCTGCACGAGGCGAGGATCTAAACTGAGCCCTGAGACTGTGACACGGTGAGTGTTGGGCATTTTCTCCATCTCCGAAGCTCCTCTAATGATATTCAGCTCTCTTTTTATTTTATTTTTTTTAGGAGAGAGGGGAAATTAGGCTGGCTGCGGGCTAAATAGCCTGCAAAGTCGGAAAAATGTACAGAGGCTGCGGGGTAATAGGCAGCAGAGGCTGAGCTGAGTTGAGCTGAAAAGGAGAGGAGGAAATACAGCAGGAGGGGGAAGAAATGAGCAAAAAAAAAGAAAAAAGGTGAAAGAAAAAACCGACACTGCAAAAAAAAATCCTCAGGTGATGCAACGCTACAGGTGCAGCTTGCCAGTCCGTCTCTTTCTTTCCCCTTCGTCCTTTTTCTCACCATTCACCCTCGTTGTTCAGCAGTGCCCTTGTCTCCGAGCACCACATCAGGTGGGGTTACAGGTGCGCCGAGCGAATCCCCTCACCTCACCTCCCTCCTCCGTCGGCCACATTAACAGGCTGATGTAGATTTACAGCGACAGGCCGGCCGGCGAGCCCCCAGTTCGTTCACTTCAATTCCACAACGTTCTGCCGAGTGTCCTTTTGTTTTTCGCCCTCACCCTTCATCTCTCCTCAAGCTGCCTCTCATGTTCCACAAGCTGCTGCTTTTTTTTTTTTTTTAAACACGCGATCCCCGCCACCTTCTCTGCAAATATCTGATGTAGCTGCTCGGATAATCCCAAGCGAGGGATTAGCGCGACACCTGACCCAGACGGTAAGACAAGCCAAAGATGAAGGAGCAGCTCCACCCTCTGCACTCCGATACCAGACAAGCCCGACTCGTCTTTCATGTTGCTCTTTTCACACCTCGCGTCGCGAAAGCAGCCGAAATTTCTGTTTGCTGAGAGGCGACAACCCCTAAATGGCTTTAAATGTTATGCAGAAATGTATTACTTTTTCCATTTTTGGGGGGTAATAAAACACAGTTAGTGTCTGTTGGTTAAGGCACATAATGCACCGTGTAAATGTGATGTCCTGGTTTTTAAGTCTGTCCCAGAAATGCTTTTTGAATGTCATCCACTTCGTATTCTCCTAATCCTGCACTCTCTCTTTCTACCTTAAAACGTTTCACAAAGGAGAAGATGCTAAAAATAAATAAATAAATAAAGGCACATGTTTTGCAGAAAAAGCTCGAGCAGCGTTCTCAGAGGAGCCCTCAGATGTGCAAAAACTGTCCATCAGCTGTAATAGCTGATCTGAATCAAAAGGCTACAGTGGACCAGGCTATTGACTGAAATAATAGCCCGCTGCACAATAGTTATCACTGATTTGGTGATTTGCAGGTCAAAGGAGATGTGGAGATCTAGGTTAGACAGGGCAGTTGTTATTCCAGGGTACATCGGCAGCTGTCAAGCAGTACATGAGACAATGGGAAAGTCTTGTATTTGTGTTTAGGGGGGAACACAGATAGATTAATAAATTCTGTGTGATGCTGATCTTGTGCACATTTATTGTTTTAACAACCCCACACTATAATAGGATGACACACACTGGATAAACACACTGTGCCAGCACCAAACTGATAAAGCGAAGAACTAGTTGACAAACACAAAGCAGCATCAGCTGAACTGAGAGCAAAAAACAGACGTATAGTTATCAACTCAACATAAACACATCTTCAGACTGGATATGTAAATCTGCATCAAGAATGATATGCCGGTATTGTTGTTTTTCTGCTTGTTTCTGCTGCATGTCCTCAGGGGGAAAAAATTCGAGTAAACTGAACTGAGCTGAATAGTCGGGCTGCAGTGATTAAATGAAAATCTTGGTGGACTGAAATCGTACCTACTCTTCAATCAATAATTTGGTTCTATGGGGGGGGG
>OMNN01053328.1:0-10255 GCA_900302755.1 Chromis chromis
GCTTCCTCCCTGTCTTCTATAGTATCTTTCTTTGCCTTTCTTCCATCTTGTCATCATTCCTTTTTTCTTTATTCTTCAGTCAGTACTTTTAAAATCCTTCTTCTTTTCTTCTTTCCCTTCATTTCTCCTTCAACTGATCTGTAAATATTTCAAATCCTCACAGTTGGATATAGAAGACTTTGACCCCCATTTTTTTTTTACTACACTCCTCTCAAGGGAAAATTCATGAGGCAATAAAATTCATTAATAGTGTATTTTCTCTGTTCCAGTACACACATTTACAGCCGTTCCTTTAAAATCCAACCCATACTCTGAACATGAATGACTGCGACCTCCAACTCAGCTGTGTGTGTGTGTGTGTTTTGCGTGGGAGCGTCATAGTGAAACGAACAGTACAAACAGTACAGATTTGAATGTACGTCATTCCTAACAAGCTGCTAATCAAAGATCCAAGTAATGGCATTAATATTCATGCGTGTGTGATATAACACGACGTGTGGATGCAACAGAAACACACGAGTGTCGCTACTGCACCGCCATCCGCCCATCTCACCTGCTCGAGTGGTCGACTGAAGCGTGAGGCAGCCGCCAAGGCCGTGAGATGGATTTCTGGCAGGTATCAGTGAGGGAGGACGGCATGCTCACTGGCCCAGTCTGTGCATCTATGTTGCCTGTGATGGATTGTCTGTAGCCATTTACCAGCTCTGAACGTCAGCAGGTTTATTTTGATGGAAGGCGAGCAGCTGTCGTGCAGTAGATGTTTTAATGAGATTCCTCAACCTGAATGAGAAGCTGTGTGTTGATTATTAGCAGCTCATATGGTTTTGTGTTGCTGTGAAATTCCAGTTTGGTATTTTCTTTGCACATTCCTGCATATTAGACACAACTACAATCTTTTCCTTCATACTGACTGAGTAGTTTTAGTGAGGTGGAGGGTGACGGACGTGAATTCAAGGGTCATTTTTGGCATTGAGGTTGAAGGATTTGTTGCAAGAAAATCATCATGGCTCAAGGTGACAGTTTCTGATTTGTTTTGGATCAAGTCCATCAAAGTTAAGCAATGTCCACTATAAAATGCATGATTTAGAAATGCACGAGTTAATGAATATCCTAAAAATCACAATTCTACAGATTATGCTTCAAGCGCATCACAAATGTGTTTCAAATTAACACATCTTTTCCATTTATTTAATTGCTTTACTGCTGCTTCTTTTTCTGAAAACCAATCGTATATTACATGGGGTGGGACTCGTAACCCAGAAAATGGAGGACAGGCTTCAAACATGTTGTTAAAGGGTCGTATTTTCAGCTAAACCATGATATTTTTCTAAACCTAACCAAGTAGATTTGGTGCCTAAACTTAATCGATCAAGTTTATTTAAATAGCAAATTTAAAAACAAACTGAGTTGACCAAAGTGCTGGCCATGTTATCAGTCAGGCAGCAACAAAATAGGTGCAATAAGCTGTTATAAAAGAGAATAAAATAGGATCAAATGTTAAAACAAAGCCAATTTAGAATCAAATCCAGACCACGAAGAGCGACCAGAAGCCACTGAAAACATGTACGTCTTGAGATTTTACTTAAAAACGTCAATGGAGGAGGAACTTTTTATTACTAAAGCTTTGGAGCAGCTCCTGCAAGGTTGACTAAACTTCAAACATGCAGTTGTCGCAGTGAAAATGTCAGCCACAGTCTGATATATTCCTGAACCTAATTACATAGTTTTCTGCCTCAGTCTAAACAAAAAGTAAGTAAAAACAAAAATCAATGAGTAAAAATGAAACTCAAGTCTGAGAATAATGGTCCCACATTGGACACAAAGCTGATTTATGCCTCCATCCTACCACCTTATGTGGATTTTGTGGCTCTTTAATACTTCACAGTCCGACCTTTTGGTGACAAAATACATTTCCTCCAAAGTGTAAGAATCTAGTTTAGTTGTATAGACAGGTAATTTTTGGCGACACGGTTGCAAGTCAAGTTGGTTTAGTTTAGGTTGCCCACGTTGGTCTCAGAGGGTTTGTGCTGTCATCTCTACAAATTAGAACCACTTTCCAACACCTAAACCCAGAGGCTTTCAATAATGCACAGTGATGGAAACCTGCACCCAAAGCAGTAAACCACCATCAGTTATCAGAGCAGCTGTTGATTCGCTACCACCAGCGCAGCATTGACCAACCCAAAGATGTCCGAGGTTAAACAATCCCGCTGTGTGCACTTAGCGAACATCTCCCAGACATCTTGTGTACAAACATTTCCCTCGTCCTCGGGGCTTATTCATCTCTCCTTGCTTTCCCCGCCTGTGGCAACCACTGATGTGCATCCTGCTTAATTACTTTTTCATGAGTTGCTCCCTGTTTTCGTCCTCAGGGAATTGCTTCCACCCCCCCTCCTCATCCCAATCCACTTAAGGTGACCTTGTCTTATTGGGACGCACTGCTGCAGCACTCCCACCTCCCCGTGCTGTAATCCCTCCCGGCCTACAGTGTGTCTGTGCATGGGCATGTGTACGGCTGTGTAGCTGAGTGTGAGTGCAAATGGAGGGGTGTTAAAGTGTGCCAAGTAGGTATCACTTGCCCAGTTTGCCTCCATTACTGAGTCCTTATGTGTCTCCAGCTTTCGAGCTGCTCTTAGCGGCTGTGAACTCGAGCAGACGGCAACTTAAAACTTTGAACTTGATCAATAAAACCATGTAATGTGACATCATCAGGGCACTGCACACTCATGTTTACTCGACTGACTATGATGCTTTATATTGATTCAGAGAGATCGAAGGCTGGTGAGTCAGGCTCTTTCTGGATCCAGTGGCTGCTCACTGCTGCTGCTTGGAGTCCACTCTGAAGTTTAGAACTTTGTCTGGAAGGAAAAACCTCTATGAGCTCCAGAAATGTACTTCTAGGTGGATCAGATGCTCTCCTCTGTTTGCAGCCTTACTTTGGGATTTAAGCTGATAAAGTGTAATTATATTTGATATCTGATTTCATATAATAGATCAGAGAAGATTACTTGCACCCTCCTTCCATCACTCAAATCTCTGTATCAGTGGGAAAATGTTTTCCCACTTCAAAAAGGACTCTTCTTGCTCTTGCCAATCTTAAATATTGACAGAATTTTTCCTTGTGGCATCTGTTATCATAATCTGCCTTAAAAAAAAAAAAAAAAAAAAGACTTTTGCAGCAGACGACTGCAAAAAGAGAAATATTTTTCTTAGAATACTGAGAGTAGCTTCTCAAGTCTTATCTTAAGGATGGACACAGGCCAAAATAACTATCCATAATGATCTATCTAAGAAATAAAATAACCAAGATAACCTATCCAAATGTACCAAACTAAAATACAATACCTTACCGACTACCATCTGACAGAACTGCATGTACAAAGCCATGATGACAGATTCCTGGCACCCAGCAGTGACATCTTTTAATATTCAGCTGCCACCAGCCCAGAGTCAATCACCTGCAGGCCAGCAGCTGGTTAACCAATCACAGGCTGGCACACTCCAGTCTGCGTCTGTGAACACACTCATACCTGGCATTTTTTATAATATTTGTGTGATTGTTGGCTGTAGAGACATGACAGCAAATAAGGGGTTAGAAAGATCAGCGATGTCTTAATGTCTTGGCCTCCAAGGTCTCCAATAATCAAAGTTCTTGGTTGTTCATAGGGCTGGAGGCGTGTAATTAGTAGATTTCTTGGACTGGACAAGACTCAATCTGAAATGCAAAATTAAAAAAAGACACCAGTGCTGACGTGTTCTGAAGTTAGTAAATGCATGTAAAATATGTCAGAAGTTACTGAACTTACAATTCTACAGGACGTCTATTAGTAGGACAGAAAAGTCGATGGCGGTCCTGCTGTTTTCGGCCCACATAGACCAGCTCCCATCCAAACACCTCATCTAAACCAGCAGGACTGAAAACAGCATCTGAGGTAAAGTCTCCACAGGTGCTGAAAAACTGGTCAGCAAACACAGCTGATAGGCTATAGAAAGAAATGGAAAACAAAGAAGCTGTTTTGTTTTCCAACAGGTCTCCTATACGAGCCACAGCTTGGTCTCCCCACTGGCCACATTCATACAGCGCAGCACAAAATACCAAAGAAAAACTACAGAAAACAGGCCGGGATCGAGACACGGGCGCAGAGTCCAAACCCAAGCTTAAAGTCTCGAGACGATCAGAGCGTTCAGAGGGCTCAGACTCAAAGACAAGGCATCAGATAGAGTGAAACAGCTTTACCCCTGCAGCTTCCCGTCGCCGAGCTGCAAACTTTTCATCCTGCTGCTTTGTGTGACAGTGGAAAGTCAGCGCAGCCCACGCTGGGCCAGATATGAACCGAGACACACACACATCTCGTAAAGCTGGGCTTCGGAGCAAACGACACAACCCTCAGATGGAGCTGAAAACCTTTTATTTTCTGCAAAGCAGGACAAAGTGAAATTTTTATTAAGTTGTCAGGGTCATACAGGATACATTTATACAGTTGTTTACCGAGATTAGGGGAGCAGGTGGTAACAAGGTTAAATGAGATATTTTTGCATTTTGTGCTTTTGCAGAAAAACCAAAGTGCATTTATTCCAAACTGTAATTGGGGCATTTGCATAATGTTGTTGGGCTACCGTGGAATTATATTGTCATAGAAACTCCAATTTTAAAAGAAGAACCCATTAAAAACATTTGTCTTTGAAAAACACTCGTTCCTGAGGTGGTAGCACGGCCCCCACTCTGACAAAATATTTGCCAGAAATATGTTTACACTGTGAATTATGGTTGCTGCATTTAAGAGAAATAAACTGAATCATTCACAGTGAATCAGGAGATGAATTTACACAGAATAAACCAAAGTCAGAGCCTCACATTGATGTAAAACATGGTGATACTGTGTCCGTATGCAAAATTACATTAATATAACACAACTGAAGATATAAATCAACCGTGTTCCACTTTTATAGGACATATACACCTGCTGTGCTGTTTTCAGTTTGCCATTATTGTGGCTGATTAGACCTCTGCTCAGACTCAAGTGGTGCAGAGCCGTGCTGGATTTACGTGCGGTCACAAAAGGCTACAAACAAATAAGAATGATAAATGCGCAACTCGTCCAGCCCTGACAGGTGCAGCAAAACAGGAGGGTGAGGGAGAAAACAGTCTGCACAAGAGCCGTGTCTTCACGAAGATAGTCATATTAGTCTTCTGTTCTGCAGCATCGCCCACTGTACTTAGTCCTGGGAAGGAACGTGATATCCTGATTATGATGTGGGTAGAAAATAATGTGCAGACTGATTACACTCTGAACAGTGTGAGACCAGTTTTGCATTTTGTAGTTTAGTGTTTAATCATATTTAACTAGGTGATGACACACAGCTATATTTCCAAAAAGTAATAGTGTTTCTGGTGGGTTTATGTGCGCATTGAGCAACGGAGCCAGGTGAGCACGTGAACCTGGAGTTTGGTGAAGCTGGGTGGACATTACACCCAACCTGGCCACCATCCCCCCATTCTAGGCTCCTTGGGCAGTGACACACTGCTCCCAGTGCTCCTGCAGCACTTCAAATGCTCCCTTGAAGTCCCCTTATGTAAACATGTCGGTGATCCCTCAGCTTGAAATCCATTTTGGTGAAGAGAAAGAAGCCACGTGGAGCCAAATCTAGCAAATATGGTGGGTGGGGAGCAACAATTGTGTTGCTGTGCCCACAAAAGTCATGTGTAATCACTGTGGTGTGAACTCTCACATGCCATCATACCATAGATCAGGTCGTTTGTGCAAAATCTTCCCCCTCAGACACCTCAAGATGTTACAGTAGGACTCTAGTTTCAAAGTCCAGATTTGGAGGGACTAATTTATGGTGTACAACCACGCGAATGTTGAAGGAAACCCTTATCTCCTGGTGATCTCCAGACCTGGCGCATCGTGTCCAGTTTTGGAAGCTGTGGGCTCTTCAAAACTGCTGTTTCTTCTCTTGATGGTAGCTGCAGACCCACAGACCCTGTGGCTGTTGACTGACAGAAAAAAGATGTTTGCTTTCTGCTGAAGTTGGAGGTCCATGGTGTAATCTCCAATGTGCATATACCAATCTGTGTGTTGCACATGCATGACTGTGACGTAGTCTGTGCATGCACACCATAAATTCTGGAACTTTTTGATGACACCTGAACGTTTTTTTGTTGAGTGACTTCAGGTAAAAGAAAAATATGAAATGTGACTGTAACTTAAAAAGACATCTTATCAGGCAAACATGTGCATGTGGGTTTTTACTTGCTGTTTAGTTAGGTCTAGGTACCAAAACTACTTTGTTAGGTTTAGTAAAATATCATGTTTTGGGTTGAAATATGAACCTTTGACAACATGTCTGAAGCTTTTCCTCTATTTTCTGGGTTACCACAGTGACAAGTCCCACCCTCATCTAATACATGATTGGTTGGCAACACTAGAGGAATCAAATAAATGTCAAAGATATGTTGATTTGAAACGAACGTAATCCGACAGGAACTAAGTTTCCTCTAAAATGTGATTGAGAGTGCAGTTTAATCGAAACAGCATTTTGTAGTGACACCTCTAAGCGTTTTGTTAGACCAAACTTTCACACATTTGTACATTAATGAATCTTAATAACTCAGACAGTAGGGGTGTGAAATATAGAAACAGGACAAAAATAGATATGGACCTCTAGTATATTCAAACCAGTCTGTTTTGGAAACAGAGGCTCTACATGCTCCAGACGGATGTGAAACCCAGTATGTGACCTCCTTGGTCTGTAAAAATCTGTGTAAACTCTGTCACTGGACAGTTTTCAGGCTCCATCAAGACTGTGATTGGTCTTATCAGGTCATTTTAAGTCGGCGCAGTGTTTGGCGAAGTGGTAATTTCCGTCTCTTCCTCAATGAGCGTGATTCGGAACAGTAGGGAGACAGTCCTCTCGCCCTGCACAGATCTACAACTGCCAAATGCACAATATGAATTGATTCTTCTCCTTATCTGGCCCGTCTATTAAATATCAGCTAATGAACCTGATTGGGTCGGTTAGATAAAACTCACACTCTGAGAATCCCTCCAGTCTCTCCAGCCGCATGTCCAGGACTGAATACTGAGATCCATTCACTGCATCCTGACACATGCAGAGATAGCCTCTTAACACCTCGTCCCATCCAGCCTCCCCTCATGCATTATGGAGCGCCTGTTTGTACACCCCAATCTCATCTGAAGAGCTCCCCGGATGGAGGGTCAGACCTGCGCTATCTTACTTACTCTATCTTCATTCGTACATTCTTCATCTCAAATTGGAAAAATATATATTTCCATTTTTCATGTCAAGGCTCCTATATATCTGTCGGCATATATTTGTGTCAGCCACTTCCGAATGTAGTTAAATATTCCTTTGAATATCAGGTATAGTCATCACATCTGATGTCTCGCTGAAGAGAATATTAATTTATCTCAAAGATTTCTAGTCTGCCTGGTTAAAAATTACCCTTTTATATTTGCTCAGTAAATATGTTACTGTGTGTATTTTACTGTAGAGATCACTTTTTGAGATAGTTTGGCCCCTACTGCAGCATCTTAATCTTCATATTTTAAGTTTGCAGTTTGTTGGTGTTGCATTCGACTGCATTTAATTACACTTTATCCTTTAAAACATATCATGAAGTTGAATCAAAAGTGTATAAAGTGTAAAAATATAATGCAATTTTAGGATTTTTACCCTTGAAAAGGAACTGAAAATCTACTTTAAAGGAAAATAAAAGAAAATCTGCAAATTTAAATGCAGTCCTTGAACTGTACAAGTGTGCAAAGGATTCATCAGTCACACGTTGCACTTTCATCAACACTTAACTCTTCAAAAACTTGATATAAATGTACTGCATCAATCCAGTTTCATAAGATTACATTTTGTCTCTTTATGGCACAGAGACAAAACCACTGAGGGGTTATAAAGTTATAAAGGTGCAAGGGGTCTAACCACGACAAAAAAAGGTCATAAGGAGGAAAAAGAAGAGTAAAAAGCAAGAGATATGACTTCGTAAGACTGGTAACAAAGTAATATATGAATCCTAATTCATATATTTTGGATACTCACTTGAGACTTACTAGAAAAGAAACGGCCAGAACTGATGCATCAGCGTCCAAACATTTCCCACACTGCAACCCAGTGGAGCCTCTTTGTGTATTTACCTTCCTCGTCTTTCAATCTCTCCACCCCCAGTTTGTAACGCAGACGTTAAAAACTTTGTAGTCTTCAAGCCAAAGCTGAGATAACTCTAATCATCTTAGACTTTTACAAGGTCCTCCAGAGCCCACAAAGGGCATTATTCAATTGGAGTAGCGCCTGCTAAAGGCGAAACAGCATTTTTCAGCCCCCTTGTTCAATGAATAAATTTAGCACTGGTGCATTTTAATGATGTATGTTTTTTTTTATCATCTGCGTTAATAGACCATATGCCGCGTCCAATAAGCATTAGTTCACCTGCTCAGCCGCGGCTCAGAGGAGCAAAACCTGTGATCGAGTCGGGCTCCACTTTCACGTCCTCCCCCCTGCAGGCCGTGGGCTGTGCCACCGTGAAATGCTATTAGCAGCATAACAAAGTGGTGAATTGAATGCTGCAGCGATGAGAAAGCACTATATGACATGTAAAATCCTGTTAGGATGCAGATTAGCGTTATCTGCGCCGCACCTGTCAATATCTATTATGAGCGGAGGGCAAGGACAGGGCAGAGCTGGACATGGAAATGCCTCCGTCAGCACCGCGGCCACAACCAAATACCAGCACTTAAAAGAGGACGGCTTGTATTAGTATGCAAAGAATTAGCTCTGATACAGTAAGCAGGGAGCCTGAGGCAGCGTTGTTTTTATCATACGGGGAATATTCTCTTTTTTACAATGAGGAGGGA
Source organism: Chromis chromis (assembly GCA_900302755.1). NCBI lineage: Eukaryota > Metazoa > Chordata > Actinopteri > Pomacentridae > Chromis > Chromis chromis. The sequence goes on from OMNN01053328.1 coordinate 8,886, forward strand.
TTGCATTCAGACCAAAACGAGGAGAAAAAAAGCTGACAGTCGAGGATGAAAAAGGAGTTTCGGTGTGAGAGGAGAGGCTGAGTGTTAATGGCTCCGTTGTGAAGGACAATGTTCTCATTTGGAAAACAAAAGCGCCTCGATTTCAGAATAGTTGCACTCGTTTAGTGACAAGACACATACACACTGACATTTAACTGGTCTAAAAATCAAACCTAAGCAAAGGTTAATGCTAAAAGAAGCAGCACCCCTCTGACCCACCCTGATCCTCTCCTTCTATCAGATGCATTTGAGCTGCTTTCAGTTGTTTTAATGCCAAGTTATGACACATGACCGTCACCTAGATGTTATAGAACCACAGCTACATAAGCAACAGTGTGTCATCCATGTTTTACAGTCATCTCACATGTTCTGATGGAACAGACATGCTGCTATTTTAATCAATGCAGCTGTCTGCACAGGCGGTCTAATGACCCGTGTTTTACTCCCTCTACATGAAATGTATGTGAATCTGTTCCCTGCATTTTAACCACGTAGCAGTGATTGTGTGTTGCTCTCCGGGCCCCTCCAAAACACAGATGGCCCACAGCTCAATACTGTGCCTGAACGCCTCCTGTGCAGACACACACCGAGCACAGATGAAGGAGTATTTCCGCCACTGCTACTCACAGTTACAGGCAAACTTGCACTCTTCATATTGTCTACGTGGCAGGTGGTTGATGCTGTATGTCCAGGTGTGTTTGGGGTAAAGTGTCCTCAGGTACGTTTTCAGGTGGGTGGGCAGTGTTGCAGAATTACTAGGTAGCTTCTGTTGTAATACACACTATAAAATAGGACCAGCTTCAGTAGAAAGTGAAGCATACTGTTTGGAATTTACTCAACTACCTTAACAACAGTGAATTTGAAAACCGTGTGTCTCCAGAATTTGGATTCGCAATGTGAATTTAACCCTCAGAACCCCAAAACCTGCTGGCAGGATTGAAAGACATGTTATCTTTAAGAAATAAATGCCAAAATGACACCATAATGATGGTCCATGAACGAATCATAGATAGTTCCTTTGGCGTATTACCCAAATCTAAACTTTAAACTCTTGATATTTCATTAAATTCATGTTATTCTACACGTGTCTTTTAGAAATATGCCAAAAAATAATTAATTTGAACTAACATTCTGTAAAAATCTAAAAAAAAAATTGCACTCCTCTGCAAAAAAAGCCATTAGTGACTTAGCTTGATGATGGGTTGCATGAGAAAAATTCTGGAAATTCTCGGCTTAACTGCAGGCAGTGTTTACACAGAGCAGATAGGAGACAAGTATGGAAACAAATCAAAATGTAAGTAGTAAAACATCTATAGTATGTTTTCCCAGGA
>OMNN01053328.1:10312-36383 GCA_900302755.1 Chromis chromis
GTACATGTTGATTTTAGTATAACAATTTCAGAAACTCAGGTTTGTTATACCACACAAAATGCATTTTTTAGTTCTCTCTACTTCTAGCTATGGGTTCCATTGAGGTGCAGGACTTTAGATTAGAGTGAAAAATGCCTAGAAACTGCTTGGGGTTTGGAGGATTACATATACTTTGTGGTTTGAAATGGTTATCTTGTTCCTTAGACTACATAAAACCCTCTGGATCGTCGGCATTAAAGCTCGTTTTTCTTTTGGTGATACATGGTTTTTACAGTACAGTGACAAAATCTAACTTTAGTCGAGTGTAGCATCTGCGTGCAGCACAATGATCTAATCTGGAGTGCTTGCACATCTATAATCAGAATACACTCACACACATTACACAAAGAACCCTGTAAAAGAACAATGAGCTCATCAGAAAACCGTCGTACAAACAAATCAGCGCCCAGTTGGGTAGAGATGTGATTTTTGTTCCACATCAAACCTCCCACTCTTTCCCACTCCACTCCACGCAGTGCTGGCGCTGATGCCGCTCGAGTGTCAAATTGCGAGCGGTGGCGAGCTTTCACTCTGGGCACAAATGGATGGTAATTGTATGTAAAATGGCATCAGAAATTACGCTCGCAACTCATCCGCAGGTTGACGACACCGGCGGAGTCTTCTCCTCTAAATGCTTCATTAGTCAGTGCCTTCGAATGTTTTGTGTGAATGGAAGAAGCCGAGCCGCCCACAGATTTCCTGTGACCCTTCGCTCAGACCTGCAATCGCTTGGATGATGCATCCCACTCACACACCGGGCTTCATTCACAAATGTTTAAAAAGCACAGATGTGAAGGAGCACCGAATATGAAAAAATCTGCGTGAGATCAGAGATTGCAGGTTCACCACGGAGCAAATCTGTGGAGTAAGACTGAGGTGTTAGCGCTGCGAGCGGGAAGCACTGATAGGTCTTTGATTAGTATCATCCCTTGTGTGTTGTCCTGGAAAATCAACCAGCACACACTGCCCTGCATGACAGAGTGGCACAGGCAGGACGAGGAACGGTTAAAGATGGAAAAGCGGAGGGGAGCGGGGTGCATTCACTGCCTCGGATATTCTACAGGGGGCCTTTTTGCCTATAATGTGAAACATCTATCAGAGATGTTTCAACAAGCTGTGTGGCCTCTTCTCTTAGTGCTCATTAGAGTGGACGCCAGCTGAGTGCCTGCAGGGAAGCATGATGGTTCATTATAATATTTACGGATGCTGCTCTCATTCATCTTTGGGTATAATGTGGTTTGCAGAGTGCTATCAGCGTTAGGTGTTTTGTGTTAATTTAAGTGAGATGATGTGCAGCCCACAGCGGCAGTAAAAAGGTGGAGGACCGACCCAGCTGGATTTCCTTCACATACTTTCTCCCCAAATGCAGGTCCGGTGAACTGGAAAGTCAGTCCAATGTTAGACTTGTCCAGGGCTCCACTGACGTCGGGTTAAGCAGTATGGAAAAAGAATGGATGGATAGACAGCAGAGGTTCTGAGGCCATATCTGCATTTTTTTTCCTCCTAACCAGCAGTAAGGATATGCTAAGCACGAGTGAAACCAGGTCACCCTTGAAACAAAGTCATTCTCAAGTCGAAGCTGAGCAGTATGTGACTCATGCATTAGATTTCTGAAGTGACATCCTTTAGCTCCTTTAACTCTGCTGCAGCACTGACACAAGCTAACCAATGATAAGAAAAAGTCCAACCAGTCACAATCTTTCTTGTCTCCAGTCTTGTGTGCAGTCTTGTGATCAAGCACACTTCCACATCAGTGCTTACACATCTGTGACAAATGTTTTGGCAGAGTTTTAGTGCTGATGCAGTCCAGACAGTGATTAAGAGAACAGCTGAATGCCTTTTCAAAAGAAATAAAGTTAATCCAGTTCTCTTGTCCAAAGATGTTCGATTCTTCCAACAAGCCACAAAAAATGACAAGAAATGTTTGATTTATTTAAATTCATGACAATAAATGATTTACTTACTTACTGATTAATCTGCTCATTTTCCCATCCGTCACCAATGCCAAGTGGTGTCTTCAGATTGCAACAGTCCAAAACCCAAAGATATTTCATTTCTGATCATATATGACAAAGAAAAGCATTGAATCTTTACATTGGAGAAGCTTCAACGAGCAAATATTTGGCATTTTTAATCAATAATGATGGATGAGCAAAATAACTGGAGTCAACCAAGCAGCTCTGTTCTAGTGCACATATACAGTTTATAAAGTCTATAAAGTCTACAGAAGATGTAAAATTGTAGAGATGTTCAGTTTAATGATATATTGCAGTGGTACTCCAGGTGTCTTGTGAATTTAAATTGATCACAGTAAGTCGGTATCTCCGCAGCACACCTGCAGATGATTGAGCTTGTTGCTTCAGCGCTCTTCTAGCTCCGCATGAAGCCTTTTTTGCTGCAAAAACACAAGAGCCTGTATAAATAAAATAGCAAACTGGAGGCAGACTGTTGAGCTGTTCATGGCCTTTGCAGTACTGCTCTTGGAGATTATGTGTTGGAAATATTTTAAATGTTTAGCTGGAGCTGAACTCGACTTAAGGTCAAGTCAGAAGCACATCCACCAGCTACAACCGACCTGACTGTGAATTAGCTCAAAGTCCTAAATGAAGCGCGTTTTCTGATAAATCCCGAAATTTTCTGTTGAATGAGATGGAAAAGAGACATCTTTGCAAGAGCTGTAATGATGCATGCACCCGTCTCATCTCCCTCTTATCGCCGCGATATGAGCTTTAATATGCTGCAGAGCCTCGGCCCTATCAGATCAGATCTGGCTCCGGGCGATTGGAGCCTTCATGGGTGGAGGGGATGGAGGGGAGGGGCCGAGCAGCTGAGCGCTTTCAGCTCCGGGTGCATCATATTCTTCCCATTTCTCTCCAGTTCCAGACAACAGGCCCCGGTGAAATGACTGCGGATGCCGCCAACTGTGAAATTAATTGAACTTGTGATCCGAGGGGTAGAGACCAGCATCCGGGCCGAGGAGGCGAGTGTGCATCCGTGCTTACATTAGCTCATGACAAAAGGAACAGCCGAGCCCAGGGGCGCTGACTGGATCTGCGGTCAGTTTCCTCGACAAGATGTCTCCGGACGTGGCTCAGCTTTGACTCGACTTGTGTGACATTGCGGCTGATCGTGTGAGACGTTGCTGTCGTGCTCTTGGCCCTAGTTAGAGGCATTATTTAGTAGAGGAGCTGGGTTTGTTCACAGATCCATCACGCCAAGTTGATGATGAGTCTGTGGATCATGATTGCGTGTTCAGGACAGATTCTCTGGCTGGAGGTTTGACCAGTTTGCCAAGATCCAGAGTTGGTTTAAAGAAATAATGTGTTTTATTACAGTTTATCTCTGTAATGATAAAATCAGACTTACCAAGATCATTACTGAGATCTGGGAATGCGCTCACACTGCCAAAAAAAGCCAGCAGGGGCAGGAAACAGGTGCAATCAGGCAGGTTGTCAACAAAACTCCGGGTTAGAAGACTTATTTACAAGGAAAAATGTAGGAAAACAATGTCATTATTACCCAAAGTGTCTCATTAAACAGTTTACTTTCTCGTTCAGCTTCAACCTACTCTACTTGTGTGCACAGTTTTTTTGCACAAGAAGGGATTATTACCAACATTTCAGGTGTGCACGCTACAGAAACATGTTAATATGGTTATTTATCCTTCAAACTGGATGCATTCGAACTAGTTTAACTTGTTCCCAACACAAAGTGCTCATCAGATCTTCCGACAGCAGCTAAACACCCCCTTTTCTGAAACTTTCCGAAACAGACAATCTGCCAATCACACCCACTGCGACTGGCCAAGTGTGCCGAGGTGTGAAAATAGGCACAGTTTCTCTCTCAATATTTCACACTTTTCTGGCACTTTTTCGTGGTTACAATCGAGCGCAGCACAATGGACGTGTTCGATGAGGCTGTCTGACAGCGTACTATTCACCAAGTCTGTCACAGGGAGCAGACTTTTATGTGGCGGCCTCAAGTTCGGCTGTTTGAACAGATACAGACATGTTTCTTTTAGTACATGATTGCAGACGACCTTGTTTGAAGCGTCCTGAATTGAATTAACTGAACTTGTTTGAACACCGAGTTACTCCAGGGCCAGATGGATTATTAGCTCAATTTTAATAGAGACCAGACGCCAGAAAAATGCAGGATTGAGCTTCATTCAGAGAAAAAGCAGTGGAGGTGATGTCAGTTTTGGAGGATAGGTTAAAGTTTAGTTTAGTTTCAGTCCATTTGTTGGCTCAAGGCTGGAGCTCTTCTCTCACTAACAAGGACCAATACAGGTGGAGGTAATTAATCACATTTAACTTGGTTCAGGACTCCAGTCAAAAAGCAGCAGATACATATTGTTTTTTTTCTTCTGAAAGCCACTTTCTGATCTAAAATTTAAGCCAATTTAACAGCAGGATTAACTAGCTCAATCTGATTTAATTTCCCCCCAACAGCGCTCGTCCATCGGGGTAAAATAAATCAACAGCAACATGACAAATAAGGAGGGTTAAGCAACATCTGCCTCCAATCTACCATTCCTTGTCTGTAGAAATTTAATCAGCTGGGAGTAAATGAATCAGTTACGTTTCTCTAATTTCTCCTTTTGGCCTGCGACCAGTGGCCCGAGCCGAACAGACTGGAGAGAAGAGTAGGCCACCGCTATCTGAGTTCTGCTTTAAGCACTTTGTGTCCCTGAAGTTTCCCGGCGCTGTGGTCCCCGGCCCCGTGGATACAATGCAATCTGCGCTGCCCCACATTAGATCCTCCGACTCTCATCCAGGTCACATTGCGCCACAGAGAGCAGCAGGGCTTCCAAGACTCTGCTGCTGCTGCTCAGGTGGAGAAAACACTGCGTACGTGACAAAGAGGCTGTTGGTCAAAGTGTTTCAGGTCAACTGAATCATGTCACAGCTCCAAATAGATCCGGATTCACCAGTTTGTCCAGCAACACTCGAATGTATCTGAAGGTTCCCTTGTGGTTGCTGCTACAAAGACCCGTCTGCATCCATAAAATGTTTATATTTCGTGTCCAGATGATAAATATCTGCAAGATTTAAGATTAAAGACAAAAAAAAGGCGGAGCTGTTTTTAGTCTTGATGCCAGTCCAATCAAGGTCAAGTCACATCCAATTAAGTCTCCATATACTCTCAAATTAATGAAAGCTTGTCTCCAGTCCAAAGTTTGAGTCTTTAGGCAAGTTGAGTGGCGTCAAACCAAGACAACGTCAAATCCTGAGTCCGGAAGGGGAACATCTAGAAAGACTTTGACATTGAGGACCAGATACAGTGTCCCATCTAATCTAATCCCAGCAGTATCATGTCCCAGTCGATTCAGAATGGTCCATTAGGAAGTTGCAAGCAATTTTCATATATTTCAGGTATCTCAGCATTAAACTGTCACATCATTTTAACAGCTAGCGTTCACATTTCTGTCCCTTCAAACCACAGGCTTAATGTCTAAATATACACACTGCAAGACACCAAAGACCTCCTTACTGCTGTCTTGTTGTTTTTCTATTCATTACTGTTGACGCATGCTTCCTCCTCGCCATCAATTATTTCCTTTTTAAGACACTAATCCTTCCTCTGAATGTTTCTTTTTTACCTGGAGCATCAGAAACTTTCCTTGAAACCTTGCTGGGTTTTTCTGCCATTGGTTCCACCATATTCCTGGTTGCTAAAGCCTACTTCATCTCCATCATTACAGTCACTCCCTTATTCAGCTCTGGCAAACCTATCATTGCTGGTTCATACAAAATGCATCACTACCGGTGTGCCAGTGTGGGAATATTGCCACACAAAGCAGATTTAAACCTTGAAAACCAGAGAATTACCTGCAATAATAATAGGCCTTAATGAACATTGTGTGAAGCCTTGAATGTACCAATATTTATTTATATGTAAAAGTCCTGCACTTAACCTTTAACCAGGGCAAAACTAGGCACGGAAATCATTTTTTGCTTTCAGGTTTTCAGGCTTTATAGAGTGAAGTTCTGAGTCTTACACCAAACAAACTGAAGACTTATGTCTCAAGTCTTTGGTTTTTGGAATTTGAGTCCAAATTCTGAATCTACTGCTCTGAAACATCAAGATCTGTCATGAATCATGTAGAAAATCTGACTAATAAAGCAAAAAATAATAGAAAAAATACAGCTAAAGTATTGCATGTGAACATCTTTATCAAACCTGTTGCAAATACAAGTTGTGAATCTCACAAAACGCAAAAACACATCAAAAATAGATGATAGTTCTGTAATCTTTGCAGCACAAAAACCAAACAACTCAATTCTTCTCATGAACATTTGGAGATTTATGTTTCAAATTACAAATCATCAACATGAAAGCTGATTGAAAGCCCCAATATAGCAAACACTGCCTCTCCAGAGAACACCTTCAGTCGAAAAGTTGCAATAAAACAACATGCAACCCGCCTGCTTCCCAAAGAACAACCTCAGAGTGACATTCATTTATTTCTAGAATTCAAAGTATTTTGATATTTAATTAGAGCTCGTTGGATACGTTGCTCAAATATCATGACCTTCAAAAAAACAAAAAAAACAGCCGTCTTTGTTACAAAGCGCCATGGCTGCCTGCTTGCCTTAATCAATTAAACGTGTAAGCTTTTAAGCTCATTCCTCTTGATATCTGTGATATGCATAATAATGACCTCATTACTGGAGGCGTCAGCATTGTGTTGGGGAGATTGGATGCAAAACACACTTTTATCATTCGTAATTTAGCCTTCAGAGGGGGAGAAAAAGAAACAAATGGTGAGAGGAGACAGGGAGGCTGCGACAGAGAAACCAGACACTGTGTGAAATTGAAACCGGTCTGAGTCATTCCAAGCATGAACACACATCCAACCATATGTGGCATCTGTACGATCTGCCCATCACCGGCAGCACGACGCACAGGGTGGAAAAAAGCCACATTTCCAAAGACATGTCCTCCTTCTACGTATGAAACATGTCATCCGCTACCTTTAGACAAAAAGGTACCAAATGGAAAGAGAAAAATGACCTTTTCCCCCCCCAAGAGAGAACAGACCTTGGACGTGTTCTTTTTCAACCTGCGCTGTTTCCTTCGACTCCATTTTCAAGATCTTTCTCTGCTGTCAAGGTTTCAGTGTGTGGGTTATCTGTTAAAGGACAATCTTGTTTTCATTTGATAATTGGATGGCTCTCAGGCTCGCGCGGAGCCTTGAACACCGTACAGCTCAGAGTGCTCGGCTTGTTTTTCTTTTTTCCCCCAGAAATGTCTGTCCACATTTCAGCACCAAAAAATATCTGATAAAAAACCAAAATCATTCATATTTGGTGAAGAATTAGCTCAAATTATTATGCCATTATTATTCGTTTTGAAATATATTGCAGACGCCATGCAATTGAAGGCATTTTGCAAATAACTTAATCATAGTTATGTGTTTTTCTCCCGCAAGTAGGGGATAAAGAATAAGTCCAGTGTTCTAAAAAAAATGTCTAAAATAGCCTTAATAAACAGATTAATGCAGATAAACGCATACATTTGCATATATACATCAATATGGGTAACGTAGGTGCCATGTTTTACAAGGAACAGGAATGTGCAGAAACAAAAAGGTTTTGTGTATCAATTTTTATATTTGTTTCTTCTAAAACGCCGCTATGAGACAGTTACAGTGGTGCAGTGCTAAATTGATTGAACAGAATTGAATTCTTATGGGACAAAGTTGGATATGTAGGAGAAGGTTTGGCTTGTACCTTCATTTCTGCTCAAAAACCTACAGTTTAACAGGAAAGTTATCTTTTAAGATTTATTTCTTTTGGCTTTTCGCCTTTATTTGATAGGACAGTGGATAGAGTTGGAAACGGGAGAGAGTGGGGAAGGACATGCGGTAAATGCCCGAGGTCGGACTCGAACCCGGGACATCCGCTACGTCTCTGCATGTGGGTCACACCACATACCCACTAGGCTATCGGTGCGCCCCCCAGGAAAGTTATCTTTTAAAAAATGCCAAAATGACACCATTTACCAGAGCTGGAAACCTGAAATAACAGAAAACATGCTTAAAATCGAGATATTGAATCACTTTATTTTACTTGTGCAGAATATAAACCATTTGCAGCAACTACGTAGATAAATAAATCAATTCTTAGTGCAACAGAGAACCTTGGAGTGACTCAGCTGTGATCACGTCATGAATAAATCTGTGAATATTTGGCTGAACTGCAGGCTGAGTTTACTCAGAGCAGACAGGAAACAAGTAGGATTTTTTTTTCCAATACTGGTAACACCTGGGGACAGTTCGAAAAATGTCGACAGGAGCAAAGAAACACCCAGCTTGGGATTCAGAGGGAGAAATAGTTCTAGTTTCTGGTTTTAACTGTCTGATTCCACCTGAAGTCCATTCCAGCTCTTTAAAGCAGCCTCAGGTCACAGCAGCCTGCAGGTACTTTCACTAATTAGAGCCAACACAGGTGTTTTAGATTTATCCAGTTTAATCAGAGCTCCTTTGCCAAGGCAAACTTATTTATACACCCAAACCACACTTTGGTCTCAGAGGGGTTTTGCTGTCTGACCATGTACGAAATGATGTTGGCAAAACACTACCTTCTCCATTATTGTTGCAGTGGGTGAAAATAAGTGTGAAAGTGAGCTCAGTGACAGCTGTTGATCAGAGAAAGAAGCATTCCAAGCTAATATGTTTCACATTTGACACACTTAAGGTCACTAGAACCATCATCTAATACCTGAAATCCTCTATAAAACACGCTTTTCCTAAACTAAACATGATATTTTTTGAAACATGTCCCTCTGGTCTGTTTGTCCACTCAGCAGACAGGTAGAAGCTGTGATATAACCTCGGTGCTCTCTGGTCGCAGCCACATTAACCGCTGCCTTTGAGGCTCGTCACGTTTCCCCACTGAGATCATTAGAGAGCTGCCAGTCCACACAGCAGCAATAACTTCCTCCAGAGGTTCCTCACCTCAGCACAGACCTTTAATCAACAAGAGATTGACCCAAGAGCGGTTCGGACCAGAATCTGACAGCATGTTTGGCACCATAATCATCTTTGTTTATTGAGTTGACAGCTCCATTAAAGGCTCATGCTAGGGCTGGATTCATGGAGGGGTTTGGACATGTTTTGAGCCACAGAGGCTTCAGTCCTAGAAACAGGATTAGTCCTGTAGTTTGACTTCAATCAACCCCTCAGCTGAACCAAATTAATTTGATGTTTTTAGCTCAAGAAGAGACACAGAATTGTTTTTCCCTGTCCCAAATCTGAACATTTGGTTTGTTCATAATGCTTTTTATCTCATGATGGAGAATGTCATTGCACTGAAAAAGGAGAATTGTTGAACCAACTTAAATGGTTTTCTTTAATTAGTAAAATGCAGTTGAGTTATGTTTTATCTCAATTAAGGTTAACAAGTAATATTGATTCCACCTGTTCAAGTTTGCATCACTGCAGCTTCATTTTAAGGAGCAGCAAGTTGAATTTTCTACTTCTTCCAACTTCTTCCAAAGTATTCACTTTGCTCAAACATAAAATGTAAAACATGATTTTGTCATTAAACTTATGTTGTTGTTTTTTACTCTGTAATCCTATTTAAAGAAAACAGCAGTTGAATTGCAGCAGAAATAATTTGAAGAAATGTGGACTAAAGGAGCAGCAAACCTATTTTTCACTTATGACAAAATTAGAATAGCTGTCCAACGGGACAAAGCGTGATTACAAGTTGATAGAATCCACAAAAGCGAGCTGCCTCAATCAGAAAGACAAATAAGATTCCTTCCAAACTGTACTTCAACTGCAGCTTAAATGCACTTTTACAGTGTGCTCCTTTGTTGCATTTGTGAAAATGCATTTACTGCAAACACAAGAAATGGTGTTCTGCTAGTGAAGCTATATACAGTTTTCTTATTTTCATAGCTCCACTGATTTGTGTATAGACTCAGTTGGTTCCAGTGGCCTGTGTCTTTTTTGTGTTGCAATAATTTTAGTAGAAATGCAAAATTAAATGGCTTAAACGCCGATATGATCCGCTCTGTTGTAGCCATCATTGTTTGAAGTCTGCACAGTGTCACAGAAACCCCACCGCTAACTGGTTTTGTAATTGCAGAGCAACACAGACACACCAGCAAACCAGTGTAAATGTTCACAATGGTGTCTTTTTAACACACACACAAGTATAACTCAAGCTTAACTGTGCAGAAACTTTCTTTTAACACTTTGATGAAATGAATAAGGAAACATGTTAAATCCAACAATGTGCCATTTCAGCCATTTGTCCATTAGAGTTGGTTCTCGCTGCAGATTTTGAGCACTTTTTCTTACATGAAACGTTTAATACTGGTAGAAAAATCGGAGCCGAAAGTTTCCGTTGAAAGCCATTTTATGCTTTGAAATGATTTTAAATCTTGCTATTTTCTCTCTCTAGTGCGAGTCTGTTGCGGGCATGTTTAATTTGACTTGTCTTAGAACACTTACTGTCTACTGACTTGCAACGCTTGCTTTCTTTTTATATCATTTTATCCTTCTTTTAAAATGATCTGTCAGTCTTTACTGTTAAACCTTAAAGTGCAGCCGACATATCCACAGGAGAATGTATTCAAAGTTTTCTCCAGTAAATTAAAGCACACCGTGACTTTCCTCCACTGGTTGCACCTAATTTACCGTTGTCCTCCTCTGCTGTTGGTCTGTTGTTGCTGTGGTTAAAGCATCCCGCTGTAATCCCGCTCTGACATCTTTCTGAGCGTCCTGACAGGCCCGACAGCTGTGCACAGATGGTGTTTCCTCTCTGTGACACCATCAGGAATCCTTGTTGGCTTGAAAAACGGCTTTGTTTGTGCGACGCTGGAAAATTGAAGTTCCACCTGCTCTTTCTGCCGCAGCCTGGTTGCATGAATGCAGATGAACACTGTGTGGCTCCTTATTAACCTTGGCTATTCAATTCTCCTCAGTCATGAAGGGGCTTTACTAGTTAATGAGGGCTTTTAAAGAAGCATTACGTGACGTCTGACTTTCTTCTGTGGTCGGGCAGAACAATAGAGATGAGATAAAAGGCCAAATGACTTGATTTTCTATTTGTCAAACTTGCTGTTGCACAAAATCCATCTTGGAGAGCTGAAAACTGAGGTGACCCGCTCCAAAAACTAGTTAATTTGACACAAATCCAAACTTTCTAATCTGAAAACAAGAGAGATGGTCTGAAAATTCTCCACAATCTTGCTGCAATCTCCTTTTTGTGAAGTGCTTTCTTCAAACTAACCCTCACTGTTTAGAAACAAGTCTGGTTTCCTGCACCAGAATCGAGAAAATTACACCTGGCTCCAATAAATTGCGGAAACAACATGATTTTGTACTTGAAAGCGGAAGTTTTTCACATGACTGAATCAACCCGGTAATTAGGTAGATTGTTTTTACGCCGCAGAAAGAAAAAAAGTCTTTGTTCCCAAAGAGAGTTTGGGCCAATTATTGTTTTTGTAATTGCCAATTAATTTAATTGTTGCATGTCAACCGTAGATACCACCACGGTCTAACAGTCATTACACATCAGTAGCAGGATATATTCCGGTATACATCATGCTCCTGGTGTTCTCTGCTGAGGAAATAGTTTTTCTGTGATACACTAAATGAAAATATTGAAAAAGAAGCACCATAATGCATGTGCTTAACTCACAGTGTAATTATTTTCTCCCCAGGTGTATTAAAAAGGCTTATCTGCAGACAGGGAAGTTTTTTTTGTGCAACCAGAAGCCAGAAATGTGAATTTATGTGTTTGATTATTACAGTGGGTAGAGTGCCATCAGTCTGCTGTGTTCTTCTTGATAATGGAAGTGAAACGTCTAAAATGTGTTTACTTTTATGTGCTATCATTTGAGATTTCTGTCTTTTATAACTGTAGTCAGTGTGGAAATGAAACTGACTTGGCTTGACAGGAACCAATGTACTTCCAAAAGATTAAAAATGAAGTTCATAAAGAGGATGCATAGAGACAAAGCCACATTTTAATCATTTCTATGGATGTATAGTCTCTGCTGGCTCAGTGTTTGGGTTAGAAACGATGTATGATTAGAATTTATCACATGATATAAACGCCAACTGCAGTTTTCTGTTGGTTTCTTGATTAACTTGAAAATAAGGCAAACTGTAAGAAGTTTTTTTTTCTTGAATCAGGACTCTCGCCTTTATATCCAAGACTTAACACTTACAAAATAGTGGTTTTACAGCACCTGTTGCTGGATTAAAAAAAAAAAACATGGTGTCTGTTTGTGCTTTATTTTCTTCAGTTTTCTTTTGTAGACTCTTCTGAGGCTTTAATCAATGGTGTAGGACTTTTTTCTTCCCCTTCTGGCAGTGAAACTAATTACACAAACACTGTTGGATTGCTTATGACGTACGAGGATTCTTCACAAACTTCTTGGCCCCACCAGAAAACGTCACAGGAGAAACATTGTTCTTAACCTATTTTTCAACATAGTCTCCTTTTAATTTCAATGCACTTGGTCCACCGATGTTCAAGCTTTGCTATTCTGTCGCAGAAGAAGGTCAAATCTTGAGCCTCCAGATACTCCTCAGCAGCATGCATGACGTCTTCATCACTTTTTGTGGACAGTGATATAAGGCTTTATAGTATACAGTTATGCCCCAAAATGGTGGTCACGGCCCTTGTTTCCAGTTGAGTCCTAGAACTTTTTGAAGTATCCTCATATGCCTCATAGTCGATCACTGTAATCCTTCCTCTGAACGCTGAGTTTCTTTACCTGGATCTCTAGGTTTTTCCTCCATACTCCTAGTTTCTCTGGCAAAACAATCGTTGCTTGCTGATGTAAAATGCATCACTACTGGTGCGCCATCATGGAAATGCTCCCACAGAAACCAGATTTACCTGCCGCTGAAGGTTTAATGACCGTTGTGTGAACTCGTTTAGGCGCTCACTTCCATGTAAAAGTCCCACACTTTAACAAAACTCTGAGCTAATAAAACCAGATTTATTCATTGAGCAGGGATCCTCCATATAAAACCACCTTGAGACAATGCAGACAATCCAGACACAGACTCCATTAATTCTTTACACATTTTAATGCTTCCTCTTAGTAAAGAACAGTCAATTAAACGGAATACAACATGCTTCATTTGCAGTTGTTCTACATTCCTACTAAACCTCTCTCTCCCTCCTGCTGTTCTTTTTGAGCACACCTCACAAACTTTAATGAAATATAGATAAAATTTCCTCCTCTTTTTCTGAGATTTGTCACCGATTCACTTGCGACCAACGCGCGAATCCATTTTCATGGAGGGAATCGCAATTAACTGAGCAGTCAGGAGGGATCGTAAACGAAAAGTCACATTTCTGATGAGCTCATGAGATATCAGGGGAACTGATAAACTGGTGTCGCTTAGCAAAACAAAACTGGTACAGAGTGATTAAAACATATTTGAAGAGGGGTTAGAGGAGGTTAACAGGTGCTTTATTGGGTTCACAGTGTCAATCAAACATTCATTCTGTATCGGTGACTCAGGCACAGTTGACAGAAAGGAAAACGTCCTTCAGTTTTAATTGGCTCCTTTATTTCACTTCATCTCGCAGATCAAACCTTTTCCTGCTGTGATGTCGCCGTTCAGTCATAATTTGTGTACAGGTGGCTTTGATGTTCCCGTGTCATGATTAAAGTGAACGGTGGTGATAACTCACTAAAACTAATGTTGCACTGGAGGTGTTCCAATATATTTATATCAGCAGCTATTGTGGCAATTAAAATGTCGCAAGGAGGCGGAAAAAAAGGCTTAAGAACACAGACAGGAGGTACGACGGTGATCAGAGGGGAAATGAAATTCACTGTGAGAGGCGGCATATTTAACACTTGACCCCATTATGGAGAGCGAGCAGAGAGGTGTGCCTCCGCTTTATTGGCCTTTGCACTGACGATGATCATTTCAGAAAATTACATGATCTTTGGTTGGGATTCGTGGCCTACTTTCTGCTGCGATACCCACACTGTCGAGATCAGACGCTGAATTAATAACTTGCATGCTTATGATATTGCTACTCGCCAACTCTCTGCTTCCTTTTATATTAAATCTTTTCCTTTTTTTCTCAGGATTCTTTTCTAAGATCATTTCTAAATGTAACCTCGACACAAAGGTCTTGTTCAGAACTCTGTAATGCATTCTCCAACATGTGAACCCAACTGAGGAAATGACTCTTTAGGAATCCACTTTCAAACTGGGATTTGAGTGTGTCTAATGTTTCCATGCTGTATTTGCAGTGTGTTGTTGCACCTCTAGCATGTATATATTTACCAGTTAGGTGACCCTGGTGCAAATATGTGCTGTTTATTCACAGTAGCACTACAAGGCCCAGAGGTCTCTGTGCACCAGTTCTACTAAACAAAATGTTTTTTTTTGGGAAATATTTTCCAAGCATTTGCAACATTATGCCACCATAATATCAGCTACAATTAAACATTTTAAGTGTACAAGACAAGGCACCACACTGGCTAATAATGCAGGACCTGTTTTTATGATAATATTTCCATGTCCTCTGAATCCTAAGTAGTAGCTGGGTGTTTTTTGCTCCTGTCACATTTTAATTTACTATGGGCTCATTTTTCATTGCAATACAAAGTCCTGCCAGTCTATGGAAATGGCACAATCAGCACAGTCTGAACTTAGCTGAACTGCAGGCTGTGTAAGCACATGTCACATGACTGTTGGTCACAGTTGAGTCACTATTGGCTACCTGGTTTTGCTAAGGAGCACAAAATTTTTAGTTTTTTACATAATATGATCAGCAAACAGTTTATTTTTAGTGAACTGTCGCACACGATTAGTTCATGGATCGTTTTAAAAGTTAAAAATCTGACTACATGCAGTTTCTGGCTCTGATAAATGGTGTAATTTTTTTGATTTTAAAATTTTTTTTTAAAGCCAACATATCTCTCAAACCCACCCAAGGGTTTTGGTTTCAGTGGGTTTACAAAGGTAACCAAAATATGAAAGCTCACATCATGCGATCTAAATTCTATTGATCTACATGTGCAATTGTTCGAGATCTATGACGAATCGGGGAAGGACACATGGTGTCTGATAAGACCTGTGAAGGACGTGAAGGTGGTTGCCTGTGTCATTGCTTCCAAATGTTTCCATGTCTATCTGTTTAAATGTCAACACTGCAAATAGAGTTTCTCAAAATCTACACTCTGGAAGGGGTTTTTCCAAAAAGTCCTTTGTCAGTGACCTAAAACTGCATTTTCGCATATGGGCTGAAGGCCAAAACACACAGAAAACCTTGTAAAATACCCATGTACCTGTGAACAACGCCTTTCAATGACCAATTAATCTACCCATAAAACCCACAAAGAGAGAACATGCAAAACGTTTCAACCACCTTCTTCTTTAAATCGCTGCACCACTGCAACCTAGATCTGTAAATTTAGTTTCAAACTGCAAGTCAGACGACTAGAATTTAGAACAAAACCTTTGCAGCAGCACAATGAAGTGACATAATCACCCAGCTGTGACTGACATGTTGAACGTCTTCCAGTTGCACACTGAATACACAAACAGTAATATTAGCATTCATGTTTCTTGTCACACAGTGCCAAAAATTACATCCTATGCTCACTTGCTCTATTTGTTTCTTCGTGTACCATTTGGTGCTCAGCAGGTAAACAAGAGGTTTATCAGAGCTGGATGATTCCAGGACTGAGGTTCGAGAGTGAAACTGTAAAGTCTGGGATTTAAAAAACCAAAACAAGGAACCCGAAGGACACTAAAATGTTCATAGAGTTGAGGTGAACTGCAGGGGAAGGTTTGTTACCATGTTCCACCATCACAGTGATTTGATCTACTGTTATTATTTATCAGCTTTAAAATATCTAATTTGTGCACAAACATGTTCCATACTTTCACGCATCTTTACAATTCATGAGAACTGTTGGCATGCTGGTCTGTATCTGGTAACCATGACAACACATTACTTTTGTAAATGGGGTTGTCTGTAGTGTGTGTGGGACTGGAGGAGGAGGTTAGATATGATGCACACACGGTGTGATATGGACATAAGCCTCGTACTCAATGTGCATGTTAATGTCCGGAGACGGCGAGCGGCCCCGAGGCGTTCTCTCTGCTGCTGACAAGCCTCGTGTCGGGAGTGGCTGTCGGATTCCTACGAAGAGTAAAAAACAAAAGTGGGGAGGTGAGGACGGCTCCCTTAACACCGCTGCAGAAAATAAATGCTTTATGGGCAGACAGTTTTAGCTTGTTTGTGGCTGGATTTACCTGGTCAGAGGGGAAAGAACTCGAGGAACAGCCTGCAGCGTTAATCGCAAGTTCTTACCCTCCGAGGAGAGTCTGACTGGCTCAGAGGGTTTAGTATATGAAATATGTTCTGAAAAATTACCTCTGGGTTAAATGGGAATTAAATGAACTTTACCTTTTCTTGTAGTACATGCATTCAATCCAATACAACAATAAATCAATAATAAATGACCCTAAGCGAGTTGATTTTAAATCCGGTTGCAGAAAATGTCCTGATCTTGACTGGATTCCAACGATCTGTAGCTGCTTTCAGCCTAAACTGGAGAAGTTTAAATGAATAAACAGCGTGCACCTGATGGATTGGTGCAGGCCTCCAGAGCAGGAAGTGTTGTTGGTTTGAACATTTCACTCACTACAGTGTAAAAAAAATCATACAGCTTCAGTAAAAATAGAGAAATCAAGCTGATACAGGGTCAGACACTGTGTATAAATACAGCATTTTGTTAGAGGGGAGTTTGTAACTGTGGGTTTGCAGGTAAGATGAGATGAAACTGAAACTGTGTCCCCCTGGTTGTTGCACTGTGAGCTACATCTCAAGCCCCATGTTAGCCTGTATTTGTTCACATTTTGGCAAATTAGCACTATTTAAAATAAGCTTAATTTGGCAAGTGCGGATCCTGCTTGCAGCGAACCCCCTGCATGAAAAGACGACCATCACTGAATTGATTTTCAAGCTGAAAATGTTGTTTCTTCATCTAAGGAACTGGGATTCAGAGTATAAACGGTCCGCTCAACCCTTTAATTAAAAGAATATTAACAGGGAAATTTAAAAGCGATAATCAAGAGTGTAAGAAGTTAATTGAAGCCAGAGCTAATAGATGTAACACTATCATTTGTTTTCCACTGGCTGAACAAGACGGTTTTGGCAACAATTCAGTCACGGGGCAAGAACAATTCCATTTGATGTCTCCAATTAGCTGAATTGACTCCATGTTAAAGGGGACCTATTGTGCTCATTTTCAGCTCTACATTCATTTCCCAGGACTCCACCAGAGTAGCTTTGCATAATTCACAGTTCAAATAAAATATATGTATCCTATACTGGCCCTTTATGCAGCCCTTTAAGGAATTTCTTACCCTAAAGCGTTATCTTCTGACTGGCAGAGGACCATCTCATCTTTTGACCAGAATGTTCTGAAGCAAACTGTGAACCTACAAAGTAGCCACACATAAATGTTGGAGCCTGAATTTGATCTGGAATATGAAACTGGACAGCACAAACATCTGCAGCACCAAAGATTACAGCAGGGCTCAGTTGTTCAAATGGTGTAATCTAAAGATGAGGAAGTCCCATCTATTGCTTGCCGAGATCAGGTAATCCATCCTACTTCAGTACTGGTATTTCAAAGCAGCATTAGATTGGATCACCCTGAGCAGATACACATTTTTCTATATTTCCAAATCCACATTATCAACGTTTGCTATAGCACGACATAACAAAATATAAGCTACTAGCTCTGTAAAGAACAACGTGTACAACAGCTAGCATGGGATCAGCGTTAGTCTTTATTTGCAGAAACATCCACTTCCATTTTCAATTTCTTTCATCAACTGTTTTGAACTCTGCTTTTAGGAGGCGCATCTCAGGTCTCGCTTTAGTTTGCCGTAGCTGTGCAGGAATGATTTGTTCCTCCAGAAGCATGGTATAGACAGCAAAGCATTTACATATGCCACTTGAATTCAAGAACAGTTTGAATTGTTAAATATGCACTGGCTGTAAGTCATTAAGCATCACAGAAGACTTTGTCATGGTGCCCCTTTACCAGCTAAGCCCCCACAATGCTCTCTGCCAGCCACTACAGTAATAAAAGCTAGTCTACACTGCATCTACTTGAAGTATTACCCTATATGGGACAATTGCAGCAGGTATTGGCAGATACTAAATATTAAATGGTTCAGATCAGATTGAGGTAAACATTTAAAGAAAAAGAAAAAAGAAGTAATTCTTCCATTTTCTAATCCAATTTTCAGAATCAATAGTTTTCTTTTGAACAAACCATCTTTAAGATTTGATCTAATCTGATTGACCAAGATGTAAATATAACATTCAGTAGCTGCTTAATTGGTGACATAACTGTAGATCTAGTCTTTCGATCACAAGCTTTGTATATCATTTTTTTTACATTTATGACTCTGCTAATAGGTGTATGTGTGCAAAATGCAATAAAATGGTGTCTGAAGTGGAAAGTATCTCCCAGGAAATACCAAAGGTAATGTAGGTAGGTAGTAAAATGGTAATCTGCCGTCACCAAACGACTGCACAGTGTTTCCCTGCAGCATTGGCTATTTGGATACTGGAGTACATAAAATGCCTATAAAATGGCTCAATTAGACTGTTGTGCAACATCGTGTGCATACGTTCACCATTGTATGACTTCAAAGGCAAGCTGTGCAGGGAGGAGAGGATCGTATAAAGAAAGCTGACGTAAGCTGACGATGAGGCAGAAAAGAAGCAGTCTGGAGCTTTTACATACATCTACTTTATCTTCATTATTTGAAACTTTAGCAACATTTCATACGAATATCTAACACTGTAGCATTAAACAGTATGTATGACTGTAAATGAAAAGCTTAATCGGTCCCCTTTGAGCTCGGTCACTAGAGACAACCAGCACAAATAGAAAAGGAGGTGATTGTGTCTCTAATATTTGGGTCAGTCCTGCCTCGACTCCGAAATAAAACTTATCTGTTCCATTTCAGCATTAGTGAGTTCTCCGTTTCAACATAAAAGCATCAGTTTGTCGCATCACTTCTTTGATCCTTTTCTTCTTCTCAGACTCGTATTAATGTTTTACAGTGTGAGCATCAAGGCGAAGTGATGGAGAATAGCTGGTGTTGCATTGTATAATGCAGACCATTACCTGGGCCAACAGGAGCCACGGAGACTATCATGACTCACATTAGATTAGACCAAGCTTCTTTCATTGTTCCCCAGAGCCACATTCATCTTGTGGCAGTCACCAAATATTGACTGTAATGGTGACAAATGTGGTCTGCATAGTACAACACTTTACAGCCCATATTGTGCTCTCCTGTATAAGGCCAGTTCATTACTGGAATTCATTATACGTGCAGGACAGACTGGGTAATGCTGCGAGATTTGAAAGACACCAATTTACTTTTAACAATATGCAAGGCTCCCCTAATCCCTCGCTATAGACCTCATCAGTGAAACGGATGGCTGTGAATATAGAACCCATGAATCTTTAACCACCTCTGCTCCTTTCAGTTGTTTTAAAAGACCCCGGTTGTGGAAGTTGCTTCGCTGGCAGAGCTAAAATTCAAAGCGGAAGCTCCGGAGTTAATCCCCGGCTCTGCGCTGTACCTGCTCAGTCAACTGGGTCGCCTTACAGCAGGTGAGATGATGACATTTCGGTCCTGATCACTCGCAGGCCCTCGCCGTGCCTTTTCATTATCAGAAGCTCCAGTTAGCAGAATCTTGCGGCGTCTCATGTTGGTTTATGTAACTCGTGTCCCGTCTGCGTGGACAGGTTCTCCATGCAGTGTGCTACACCCCGAGCCTCGTGTGCTGCCCTAGTTAAAGGGGTATTTTAAGACTTCCCACACGGGTTCATTTGCCCTTATCTCCTTCTCAAGTTCAGCTTTTTTTCCCTCTTTAAGTATTCTTTAGTGTCAGGCCATAGGAGGGAGCCCAAGACAATTGCTACACCATTGTTTCAGCGAATGAAGCCCTGCATGCTGAAAATGGAATGAGTTTCCAAGTATGCTGTAAAAAGTTTGCCCCAGCAAGTCGTCTAACGAGAAATGAGCTCATGTTGGTTAAGATTTGGTTGCGCGTATGCAACTAAAATGACATTGTTGGCAAAGATTTTGGTCAGAGCTGGCACGAAAGCACAACTCAAAACTTAAGTGCTTAAGTAAAAACTTAAGTAAAAGCAAAAATTAGTTTTATTTGCAAAAAAATGGGTTCAAAGTTACAAAACCCAGGAAAAAAATAGAATACTGGAAAGCTAATGCACTAGGCACAAAGATGATGGCCAAATCCCACTGACCACATTTACTTTTGAGGCATATTCCCACTAAGTGCATGAGGTGTCAGGTCTGTCGCACTGTCAAATCATTAAGTGCATGAGGGAATTGTCCATATTCCATGGCACAATTGGAGATGTACTGCTGTGTGTATTTTCAGCCAAATGTCTGTTTTGGACTTACAGATGTCTATGAGTTCCCTGACTTTTGGTAGTTTGATAAAACGTGTTAACACTGTACTGTCACAAGCAGTGACTGATCAACTAAGCAGCTGATCTAACTATGAATGAAGTACGAGTCCAGATATACAATGCAAAGTATGCTGTCAAGGTAGTGTGTCCTATTTCTTCTGTTTTTACACACTTTCAAGCCCTCATGAACTCACACAGGTGGGAAAGCGAGGACTGAAATGACAGAAATCAGAGCAGAATGAATGAAAAAAGGCAACACTGTGACAAAACCACTTCAAGTTTCACAAACACCATGGTCCTTATTTCATCAATCTGAAAGCTTTATTACCAGTTATCCGTAGAAGTGACTGTACTGTTTTAATAACATCCTCTGCTGCACCAGTTCCTCAATGCAAACATGAGCATTTTTACTGGATCATACTGGTTTGGTCCTCCAGCAGCATCCGAGCACCCAAATGGATGTTCTTTCATTATTTATGGCTATCAATTGATTTATTTATGTACATTTACATTCATATTACTGCAATTTAAAGTTTACAAGGTGCTGCACTGTTTGTTTGTTTTTATTTCTGGTCTTATGAACCACAATATTCGTCCCCCTTTTTGGTCTTTGGTTGAGCATCTTTTTTGTATTTAAAGTTCTATCATCAAACATCTGACAGAGAATCCATTCCATTTACAGCGCTCGTATGAACAAAGACCTCTCAAAGTGATTCACTAAAGATAACATAAAAAGGACATTATGAAACAAGGGAAAAGGGCCTAAAGCCCTGAACCCCTTGGCCGTCAGGGAGTCCCATATTTGACTTTAATAGCCAATAGATTAATGGCTTTATGTGAACAGTGGACCAGAATGCACAGCTTCAAGCATTGTACATCTGCCTCCTGGTGTGCATCAGATCTGGACCGTGTGAATAAAGTTACGTTTGAAGACTCGGCCTTTAAATCATGCACTGTGTAAAAAGGGATACAGTCGCTTCTATGGAGCAGAGCAGCTGATTTAACGATGTGATTCAGCAGAGGCTCAGTCTTTTCTTTTTTTTTTTCACTTATCACCACTTTTATCACTTGATGTGCTTCAGATGAATGCAATTCCAATAATGCTCCGCTCAAACAGCACGGAAGTCATTTTAATGGCTTTTGCTCAACTTTTGGAGAAATTTAATTAGCAGGATATTGTTTGAAATGGTCTTTTCCCCTCTGCGCTGTGTTATTCTGTGCCTCTCTCTCCCTGCAACCATAATGGAACAACTCCTGCTCCCTCCTCGGACCGGCTCCTCTCAGACGACGATCTCCAGTCGGGCTTCATTCGTCAAACGCTGCACCCTGGAAATGAATTATGAATTTGAAATGTTTGTGCTCGATTGTTTTTAATCTAGCAAGGTGATGATCGGTTTCTAACCCTGTCAGCAGTAAAGAAGGGGGCCTGCCACTTCATAATGGAGCCTCATTATTCCACATCGCCCTGATCAGCAGTTCTGGGAAGTTGTTGCTGGAGACCTTTTTTTTAAATTTAAATCTCCACCTTCAATTGTTTTTTAAAGAACTTTGTGTTGTCAGCGGGATCATTTCAAAGTTAATCTTTGACCTTTATGAGTGATTTGACCAGTGTAGATGAATAAAACAACCGTTTATTGCACACAAATTTCAAGCGAGGAGAAGAAACACCTTTTCTCTTTCTGGGGTCCATTTAATCGGATTTAACACTGATTTGTGACGGGAGATAAATTCCTCTTGCTCATTTTGCACATTTCATTCATCAGAGCAAACACTTGCACAAACATGCGAGAGCTCAGTGGGATTTGCAGTTTGTGAGCGAAAACCATTTGTTCCGGCGTCTGCATGCTATCAGCGCTCGGAAATCAGATTGTAAAAGATGCAGAACGTGCAGGAAAAGTTATTCTGGAAGTGTGACAGCACAGTTACATCCACTGTTTACTATTTAGATTGCTCTGTAGGTTTTACAGTAAGCAGAGGTTTTTCCTATGCCTTTTTCCTATAGCATTATAGTGGGTGTGTAAAGGATTCTGCTTCCTTCATTTTTGTCTTTTGACAGCATTCAAAATGGCAGAGCTGTAAGAGGACATACAAAACACAAAACTTACTTAATTACTATTTAAAATCTGATTCAGTTCAAGTCAGACATTCATATAATAACTTTAAATACAAATATCTGCTGTCAAGGTAATACTTTCCTCGTCTAAAGCCGGTTTCCTGCACACACTAACCTACCGTGATTACAAAAACCAGGTTATCATAGAAGCCGGAACATTTAAGTGCATGCTAAAGTGTGTAATTATGCATAGAATTTACACTACATAATATTATTCTATGCAATGGTCATTAATGTGCCGCTGGTAGAGCCGCCATGTTTCCTGAGTACAGGCTTTCTACCTGTTGGAACCTGACGGCTCCCATTCACCTACAATAACATTAGTGAAGTCCATTACTGATGTTGAGGGTTCCACTTTATCCCCTAGGTGCTGAATCAAGTTGAGGAAAGGGATCAGTGCAGATCAGTAGGTGGACTGGGAAGCAAGTTTGACTTAGCCAGACTTTCTTTGCGTTAGCTGGATTGACAAAACCCAAAACCCCCGTCAGAGATAATGGGCATCACGACAGTAGTTATCAACTTTCTTTGCTAACCAGGTTTTCTTCATCAGACTCTGTGCTAATTCACATAAAAATGTACAAATCATGCGTCATTTTCTTTTTTTTCTGCACAAAATGTATCGAATGCCTGCCGCCTCCTTCAATCAGGGGCAACGGGTTGTTATAATGTGGAGTTACGAGGAACGTAAAAATGCATTACAGTAAATAGCAACCCTGTTACTGCAGATGATGCAAGAGAGGAATGCTGGTAGAAGATTCTTAATGGTGTGAGTTAATATGATTATTTGGCCACTTAGGGCACTCTGAATGCAGCTGCTTAGTTCTAATTAGGCAGCTGCACATTAGAGCTGTTAAACTTCCATACATTTAAGACGTGCATTCAGATCTGACACTGTCCCGTAATGAAGGATAAGTGGAACACACTTACGTTTTTTGACAAATTAGAGTGAAATTAGTGCTACTGATTGAATATTCTCAGTGATAAATAGCAATAGACTGATCACATTTCTAATAGGTGTTAGATTAGCTGCAATGACAGCAGTGTAAAACCAACTTGGCAGCAAATCACCGTCAAGCTTAATGATGATGCATTTTTTGCATCACCAACTGAATACATGTAGTGGCAACATAATGTACATACTGTATCTGCAGGGCCTACAGCTCAACAGGTTTGCAGATGATCCCTCAGCTGAGAATCTGCATCCTTAATAGAGAATCATCAGAGGTCCAATTAGTGAAAGGAAGATGCTTTTTACAGCCGATTTAGATCCCAAACTCCATCAGAGCAGGTTAGCTGTGCAGCATCAGTTACCGTGGTGATCTAGCACGTTAAAACACACCTTTGTGACACTGAAAAGTCTGACTTTAAGCTCAACACACCTGCTGGTGACAATAGCATAGCATTGACTTCTCTTACTTATAGTGGATAGTTTTTTGACACACTTTTTTCTACATAGTTGGAATAGTTAAAATAAAGCTCCCTGCTGCTCACTCATAGCCCCGACCTTCATCACTCAGCAATTAATGCAAGACATTGGCAGGAGTTCATTAGTATCAGCTAATCAATCCCCTGCAGATACTCCTGATTTATGGCTGATATATTTCATTCCGCCGTGCAGCACTTCGGCACCTCCGCCCTAATTCGAAAAACACCCGCTAGTTTATCTCCAGCTACTCCCCACCCCTCCTTGCTATCCTCAAAAGCTCCTGTTTGGACATTATGTTTCCTTGTCAGGAGCAATAGCCGACACAGACAGACAGCTGAATCACTACACGGATTCCAGTCATGCAATGCCCACTAGGATTCCATCTCCAACCAGTCATAACCTCGGCGAACTCGCAGACTGATGTGTCTGGCACCCAAAATGAACAGAAAGCAGCGAGAGGGGAGAAAAACGAGGCGCTCCGAGGGCTTGTTAGTGCATTGCTCTGTCTTGTGCGAAGTGCCTGGATGCTGTTTGTTCCCGTTGATGCACAGGTGTGTTTTTAACTCCCTTACACCCCGCTTCCTCGAGCGTTTCATCTCTCACATTTGGCTGGGTTCAGTTTTTATTTAGTTTTCATCTATCAGGCCCCCTTGAAGTGCAATTTCCTGCTCTCTCTTTTTTTAATATATGAAGCGCTGTCTGTGTGATCGTCACAGTGTATTAGCCACAGGGCCCATATTTGCGGTAAACACAGGGAGAGAATTCTCCATCTCCTTTTTCAGATTGAATAATATATTTTAGGTTCGGGTAAAAAAAAAAAAAAGAAAACGAAAAGCACCACAGCCCCTTCCTGGGTCTAATTAAAAAGGGAGATGTGTTTGGTTAGAGGGGAGAGAGCAGGACTGAAGAGACATGAAAGGCAAAGATCAAATTGTGAGTGGTGGAGGCTCACTGACAGCAGGAGTCCTCAGATGGAAGACGAGAAGTAGCAAGAAGTTCATTTACACCAACGCAAATCATCTCCAGCAGTAAATGAACGGCGTAAGATCTCGCTGCGTAAATCCTGTTTTGCTCTGAACGCCTGGTTCTCTGCAAAAAAAGGAGCACGGTGTGTTTTTACAGCTATTTAAGGCTTTACCATTGACTCCACACCTCAGGTATTAAATTGAAAAAACTGTGTTTGAATGTGGAGGAGTGTGGACGGAGCAGGACTCAGTAATGACTTTACAAATGTCACTACAGCGGGAGGCGGAGATGTTTTTTCATTGACTGCTGCTCGGCAAAACAAGCCTTTGCAGAGGGTTTAATGTGTGATTAAACGTGGAAATGAGAATAAGCATTTAAGAGTGCTATTTATTTCAATTTGAGGTTTACTGTTTTGGAAAAGCAAAAATATCAGTCACTCTGAAATGTGAGGATTCATTGCTTTTCTGCATCAGTGTGTTGTTGAGGCCGTTGAACAAAACAAAAACATTTTGCAGACTGAATTGCAAAAATATTCACGATCAAGCATCAGAACAGAGCAAAAACTGTATTTAAGATTTGTCTACTGCATATGAACTAAAAGATGCAAAATATCCAAACAAAACAGATGACAGTAGAAAAAAAAATCTTGAGATACACTCTTCATCCATTACACCACCCTAAACCTCAAGACTGGGTTAATGCAACCATAGAATACAACACTTTCATTGGGATTGTCTCAATTTTTAAACATACAAAAATGTTTCCCATTAAAATAACTACACTCTAAAATAAATCTGTAATTTTTGGAATTTTTCCTTATTATTTTACAGATTTTTTCCCATATTTTTTAAATAGACAAAAAATATTAATTATAAACTATTATAAAAATAGACTCTAAATTCACATGTCTAATGTAAAATAACAATTAAAAAATTTAATAGCCATAAAATGTCTTGAAATGAAAATGAAAATTTTTGACATAAAAAGACACAAAGATATTAAATAATCACAAATATTTCCTTTTTTTTAAAAGTAGAAATAAA